>CAUYQV010146034.1:0-19766 GCA_963574575.1 Galagoides demidoff | reverse complement strand
CTCCAACTCCTGGGCTCAAGCGAGTCTCCTGCCTCCACCTCCCAAGTAGCTGGGACCACAGGCGCCCACCACAACGCCCGGCCATTTTTTGGTTGCAGCCATCATTGTTGTTTGGTGGGCCCGGGCTGGGGATTTGAACCCGCCACCTTGGGTGTATGTGGCTGGTGCCTTAGTCACCTCCAGTTATTAAAAACTATGTAGCTTATTTTAAAATTCTGGTCTCATGACTGCTTTTAGCCCACTCTTTTCCAATGCCAGCCAGCCTTGTGACTTGGGGGAGCTTGGACAAATGCCAATATGAGTTCATTTTAACATTTAATGTCAAGTTGAGAAGAGGGTATCAATAGTGATAACCAGCAACATTTACAAAGCATTTCCTCTGGATTGGGTACATTGCTAGCAGAATGTTGTACCTTCACTCTTCAAATTATCCCAGAGCCCCAGACAGGTTTATAACCTGCCCATGGTGACCCAGCTGGTAGGCAGCTAAGTCAGTATTTGAACTTGAGTTCTTATAACTTGAACACCTGTACTGTTTTTACCATATTGTCTTTCTTTTCTGTAAGTAGCAATTTTGTGTGCCTTTTACCATAAGACGGTCCCAAGAGGCAGAATGACTTACATTTTTAGATAAATGAACAGAATATAAATGGCTTATAAAGTTACCTGTCACTATCTAATAATCGTAGAAGTTCTATGAAGGCAAAGAGACCAATAGATAACAGTGTGTCTAAAAATTATCTCTTGCTGTATTTTTAAGAGTAACCTAGAAAACAAAATGTAGGAGTTTCTCTGGATCTTTTTCAAAAGTTAGTGTATTAAAAATTACTGAATTACCCAGCTTGCCTTGTCAATCCTATTAGACCAAACTCTAATTAAGAGTGGAAAAGTGGTTATTTTATCTGCCAAATGAAAATAATTTAGTGCAAGTTAATAAGGGTTGGCTTGTTACTGATTGGCCATTTTGATTCCAGCTTGTTATAATAGTAGAAATTGCTTTCAAAAGACACACTCGCTCTGCCAGTCATTTATGAGCATGAGGCAAAGCAAGAATCTTTTGTTGTGCCTATGCTTGGTTTGAAAATAGGGTGGAAGTATAGTATAGCACAAAGCTAAACACATCCTTAGAAATCACAAACTGCATCCAGGGTGTTTCATTTTAACATAAAGGCTTTCATTTAACAAAATCAAATATCTATTTGGATTGAAATAAACTTGCATAAAGAGGTATCTTTAAGACAATTAAGTACTTATTGCTTATCAGTAGAATGTATATGCCCACCAAACTATGCATGCCACTTTAAAACTAGACCACATGGACAACAGAAGAAAAACCAATTATCATAAAAACTATCTGGGCAGTTTTCTTTGATATTACACTGTAATGATTTCTAATTAATATGTTTCATTACAAAGTAACAGCTAGCAAGACTGACCCTAGCATTCACTCTCAAACACCTGACTTTCTCACTGTGAACAAAATCTCTCTTCCTCAAATATGTTTCAAAAATATGGAAAAGTCATATCCTTTGAAAACATTTTTCATTGTTGTTTTCATAAATATGAAGAAATAATTTAAAAATTCTTTAAACTAGATCTTCTAGTTAAGGAACATTTTATAAATGGACACTGGAAAGTACCGTGAACACAAAGAACTCTTTAATTAGAAATATGAGCTTGGAAGTGAATCTTCCCCCATCGAACTTTCTGATGACATTGCGGCCCCAGCCAACTCCTTGATTGAAACCTCCTGAGAGACTCTGGGCCAAAATCAGCCAGCTATGTTGTTCCTGAATTCTTGAGTCACAGAAATCATGAGCTAATAATGTTTGCTGTTTTTAGCTGCTAAGAGTTTGGGAAATTTATTGCACTTTCATAGAAGACTAATAATATAGATTTTTGTACCTAGAAGTTGGGTGCTGCCATAAAACCTAAAATGTAGGAGCAGCTTTTGAACCAGTTAGTGGGCTTTGAGGAGAGTGTTAGTAAGAGCCCAGTGTCCTTTGAAAAAATTATCTAATGGTCTCTGATAGGGCTAAGAAGCATTTTCAGCAAACCGAGGTAAATGTAACTAAAAACTGAAGGGAAGGAGATCTTTGTTATGGATTGGCAAAAAAACTGAGCTTGCAAATTAGTTAATTGTCTAATAAAGTAACAAGAAAATTAGTTAACAGTCTAATAAACACAGTGATCTAGTGAAGGTCATTTCCAGGCTAAGTGTTGATATTGCTTTCTGGTTTCTTCTTGCTGCTTATAGTAAAAAAAAAAAAGTAAAAAGAAAGAAAAAAGTCGTATAGAATAAAGATGAACTAAGGAAGGGCTGTTAGACAAAAAGGAGGTAAAAATTTATGTTTTGGAAAATCTTACCAATTTTTTGGCATGTGATGTTAAAATAAGAACTGGGTTATGGGCAAAGACGAAACACAGGGTACCACCAAGAAAACTTGGTTCAAAGAAGTAAAGGTTATGCCTGAGAAATCTTTCCTTAAGATCTCAGAAAAACCTATAGTAACTTAGTGTATTAATGAGTGAAGCAAAATTGAGGGTTCCCAGTCTTCTCACTAAACAATCAGACTTCTAGAAAGATTTAGGATGTTGTTCCTTGGTGGTCACTTCTGAAGGCAAAGGTAGAAACAGTTTTACCTTATAGGTAATTTTGAGTATGACTTTTGTACAATAAAGTGAACACCTGTAAGATTCATAGAAGACCTACATAGTTTTAAAATAATTATAAATGTATACACATCATCAGCTTGTACTGAAAAAAGACAGAGATATGCACAAAATGAAATATGACCTTTGGAGTTCCAAAATTCTACTTACTGGAAACAGTCAAAGAAAACTACTCAGCAGCACATGCTAACTTCTATGAATTAAAAAAGGAGGAGAACTTAAAGTCTATAAAATGGAGCTGAGATTGGTGGAGAGTCATTTCCAGACTCTGAGACCTCAGAGATTCAAGAATTTCAGAATTGCTTTGGAGTAGTGACTCCCCCATTATTGAATAGTAATATCTATATTAGTTATTCTATACCTATGATATTGTTGTATTTTGGATGTGTGGAAGCAGATAATTTGCTTCTTTAGTTCATAGGTTTACCTGTCAGGAAGGAGTATATTCAAGAAACTTTGTGTAAATACCTAGAGCAGAGGAGACTCATTCACCTCTAGACTTGATTTAGATCAGTGGTTCTCAACCTTCCTAATACCACAACCCTTTAATACAGTTCCTCATGTTGTGATGACCCCCAACCATAAATTATTTTCGTTGCTACTTCATAACTATAATTTTGCTACTGTTATGAATCATAATGTAAATATCTGATATTCAGGATGTATTTTCATTGTTACAAAGGGGTCGTAACTCACAGGTTGAGAACCGCTGATTTAGATGATGAGATTCTGGATTGAGAGCTGATTGTATTTTGCACGTAGGAGTGATGTAAATAATTTGTGTCCAGAAAGTGAACCAGGGCGGTATAAAAGTTCTTTCAAGCTATTACTTGTGAAGTAGAGATAGTTACCTTCCTTTAGGTGTAGTCTGGACTTAGTGATTCATTGGTAATGAATAAAACATGGCAGAAGTGATGGTATGCCACTAAAAAAAAAAAAAGAACTGTCTTTTGGTTTGGTATTGCCTCTCTCTCTCTCTCTCCCTCCCTCTCAGTCTCTCCACTGCCACCACTTTCTCTGGAAGAAACCAGCTTCCACGTCACAAGGAGATGCAGCTAACCCATGATGGGGCCCACATGATGAGGAACGGAATTCTCCTATCAATAGTGAGGAAGTAGGTCCTCTGACTAGTAGCCATTGAAGCAAAAAAAAAGTTCTTTCATGCTCTTACTTGTGAAGTGGAGATAGTTTTGAAGCAAAATCTCCCAATCCAGTCTTCAGGTGAGATTGCAGCCTTGGCCAGTAGCTTAACTGCAGCCTTGTGAGAAACCATAAACCAGAGTCAGCCAGCTAAGGTGCTGCTGAAATTTCTGACCCACAGAAAAAGTGAGATAAAAATATTTGTGTCTTAAGCTGCAACTTTTTGGAGCAGTTTGTTATGCAATAATTGAAAAATAATGCATTGTACTTAGAAGGTGCACTCTGTTTATTCTTGGACTTTTGAGTCAAGGTCATACAAGTTTTACAGCTTTCGCCTGTTTCTCTTAAAGGGCTCCCTCTTGGAACAGTGTCCTTGTGAGTGTCCTGCAGTAGAGCAAATGTTTATGTTCATCCAAGATTCACAGGCTAGAATCTTAACTCCCAATGTGATCTAATTAAGAGGTGGGGCCTTTGTGAGGCAATTAGCTCTTGAGGGAGAATCCCTCATGAATGGGGTTAGGACTCTTATTTCTACCATTTGATGGGGGACAATGAGAAGACATCAATCTGCAACCCAGAATAGGCTCTATCAGAACTCAGTCATGTTCATGGTCTGGTCTTGGCCTTCCAGCCTCCAAACATGAAAGAATACATTTTTATTTATAAGACATCCAATCTATGGGATTTTGTCACAGCAACACAAACTGACTAAGACATGTTCTGATCTCCTATATAAGAGATCTGACTACCCTGTAATGCTTTTTTTGGAGATGCCACATGTAGGTGTTCTGGGTATCAGTCCCAGCGGAGCCCAGCTTCATGACCATTCCTGCCAAGGCACCAAGCACGTACATCTCTGCCAAGGTGCCAAACATGGGCATGAAGTGGTCCTGGGTCCCCCAGATCAGCCCACTTTTCAGCCAAATATCATCAAGTAACCTTAGTCTGTCTGATATAGAGAAAGTAATCATTCTTCAAGCTTTGCCTAACTATTTAACCCCCCAAATTTTGAGCTATAACACAAAGGTTGTTGTTTTAAAATGCTAATTTCAGACAATTTGGTATGCAGCAAAAGATAACCAGGACAGTTACCATTTTTATTCTAAGAAAGACATTCTGCTAAATAGTAAAACCCAAAGAGCTACATTTCTATTCTAGCAGAGTTTTAAGCTCTTTTCTGAATTGGTAACAACCTAGGAAAACACGTATATACATACACACACCTATGTATGTATATGTACATGTATAAACATATACATATGTTATAAATATATTAGGAGTCAGCATCCTACCACTTAGTTTTCCACACATGAACTGGGTATAACTAATTGTGTTACACATAGCCATGACAACAAGCAAGCCTCCTAAATAAATCTAATATGTTTGTGCATTTACCCAGCAAATATTTATTAGCTTCAGACTAATTATAGTGTTCAAAACCAAAATCATTGTTATATAACAAATTCTTGTGCTAGGTATTCTATACAACTACAACGTGATTTAAAAAGAGGAGAAAGTTCTACTTCTAAATACTCACGGCATGGTAAATTATAAATTGGGATAAGCACTCAGTGAAGGAACCAAAGATCTGAAGGAGCTGAAGGATTTAGTGAAATGGGAAGTTTTTTTACTCCATAGGCACTGTTGATAGTGAGAACACTATTATAGTGTTATCATACTAAACCCATAATGCCTGGGACACAGCAGACACCCAATAAATCCTTCTGAACGAATGATTGAATTTGGAATAAGTAAACCTAGCACATGGTAGTGGAATGCAGTGGCTCAGAGCATGCCTTTGATTCCTGTCTCAAGACAAATTCTAAACTTAGAAAGAACTGAATGCTACACTATCTCAGCTACTTCACCTGTGGTTTCGTGATAAAAGCACAGCGAACAACAAAATGTTTGTGTGAGCCATTTTCTATTACACATGTAGTTTCATTAAGAATCTTGATTATCTATACACACCACAGTTTGTTAATCCGTTCCTGAGTTGATGGGCATTCACCACTATTTCTAATATCATTCAATAGATGATAGTTTTCTTTCTTGGTAATTTCTAGGATGATTATGATGGAAGTAGGGGAAGGCATTCTGGAAGGAATACTAATTTGAAGTCAAGTCCAATAGTAGGAATATGCAATGGCAATACAGAGCCTTGTAAGTTCAAAATATTTCAAACATCAGTCATGAATCACCGGTAGGTGAATTCATAAAGTTAGTGCAATGTAACAAACCAGGTTTTTAAATGAAATATTGAAACATAATAGGATAGGATAAAATTGGGTGTATATATATTATATATAAATAGATATGTGTATATATAGTTGATATATAAAAATACAGAATACAAAGTATTGAAGTAAATCACAAGAAATAGGGTGTGTTTTAAAAATAATATTTATTTCAGGGGTGCATATATGTGTGTTTGCTTGTATATTGAGAGCCAGTGAGTAACCTCTTCCTTATTTGGGTCACTGTAGTTTGAGAACCATCCTATAGAAACAGCAGAAGCTCCTGGGGAAGTGTGAATTGCAGGAACTAGTCTTTATTTTACTTTCTTGTTTTTGTTTTTGTTTTTGGTCGGGGCTGGGTTTGAACCTGCCACCTCCAGCATATGGGGCCAGCGCCTTACTCCTTTGAGCCACAGATGCCGCCCCTATTTTACTTTATTATCCCTGCAAAGCGTTCAGGGCACATTCATATTTTAATTCATCCCCAAGTGTTGAATTCACAAGAATTCTGATACCAGTATGTTCTACATGACTGAATGTATTAAAAACTACAAAATTCAAGTTTCCCTACTTTAGTGACTCTAACACGCACAGTATATAGCTGTGTTTTCCAATTTTACATATTCTCCCTAAAGCTGTGTCCTGCTTAAAAACATGTAATATGATTTGAAACAAACACCACTCGAGGGCTTCCTCATCTTCATCACTTGTTGGTTTTTGACCTTGACACTTATCTGATTAGAACCGATTTGCCAATCATGCACTCCTTGGCTAAAGTCAGCCTTCTCACCCCAGGGAGAAGGGTATTTAGTTAGTAAAGATTTTTCAATGAACCCAGGGCCAAAAAGGAAAACATAAAATCTTACAATGTTAGACCATATAAACTAGGGATGGGGGGTTATATTTCAAAGACTCTACCTTTTACCCACACATTATGATACCCAAGAAATTGGTGTGGTTCAGAAGGTTCTAGAAATAGTCGATTGGCAAATAACTTTCCAGTCTCTTTCACATGGAGGATGTTGACTTCCCTGAATCATATCCGGGCTGACCAGTTGGAAGATGCCAGATCAGAAGGCTCTGGTCAGGAGAATGAAAATGAGGATGAGCTCATTTTCAGCTCTTTTTGGCAAGCACTTAGATGTTTTGAAATTTGTAGAAGACATCTATTATGTTTTTTCTTTATAGAGCTTTATTGCAACATTAAGGTTGTGGGTTTTTGGAGTTTTCCCCTTTTGGAGGGATAACCTAACATTGGTTTGAAATGATGGTGTGCGTGAATTTGGGAGAGTGTGTAAAAGAAAAGTAGCAACATGTTTGAAAAACTTTTTGCTGTGTATGGGAGCACTAGAAAATGCAAAGTGCAATATTTCCCCTAACCTTCAGATGTGGGAGCTTGGATCAATGTTGAAGAGTAGTTTTCATTATAGTAAAAATACTGGTTCAAATAAATTCCTATACTTGGCTATTTGCATGTTTGTTGCTTTCTAATTAAAGTAAGTTGGTTGTTTTTTAAAGAAAACATTCCTGATGATGATGTTATTTAATCTGTACCTTCACACACACAGCAGTCAGTAAGAAGGCTCAAGCTCTTCCTGATTATCAGGTCAATTCTCCCTTGGCCTCAGATTACAGGTGACCTGAAAACCCACATCATCACACGTTGGTCATACCGTGAGCTTGGAGAGAGCAGGACTGGTTAAGCTTGTCAAGTACCATTCAGAAATTTATGCCTATGGAGCTGTTCCCCCTGGAAGGGAACCAAATAACTCATGGTTTCTGAAAATTGCTTATGACAGCTTTTCAGTCTGCTTTAGGCTGGCTCTCTGGGGTGATTTGTATTTTCATATACTACTCATACATTAACAAATTTACACCTGTCAGGTATTGACGGAGTGCCTCCATCCCTAACCTTCTTCAGGGGGGTACTCTTTGCTTCCAGACATTATCCAAATAAGTTTCTATCAAGAGTGAGCATGACATAACAGATGAAGCATAAGAAATATGAAGCACATACGTATGGAATTTTAACGAGAAACTGAGTCTTTGGACTTTGTGAGTGGATGGCGTTTCCCATAGCCTACACCATTTGAAATGGCATGTCCAGCCATAGGCTAATAGTGGGGAGAGGCCATAATTCCAGCTATAGTACAGAACTTGCAAAGTTTGTTTTATTGCTCATGATGGAATCATATTTCCCTCCTGCATGTGGGAGTTATGCTTAGAATTAGAAAAAATAAGACTGTTTATGGTATCTTCTTTCTTTGTTTTAAAATAAATGACAATAAATGCTATTGCCAAACTGTTTGCATTAGTTACTTCGTTTACTCACTTCTGAAATTGCCTGCACCATGAAGGCCTGTAAAATCTCACCTCCTGCGGACCACTGTAATATTATTCTTATCCAACAACATACTAGGATTTAAGATTACATCAAATACAGATGGGATAATATGTCACTTAGCTCAATTAGAAGAATATACATGATCTGAGCCTCATGAATCATTAGTTTGGAAATATCTTAAAAAGCTTTTCCTTTTTTGCTTAGAAGTTCTTCTCAAGCACCAGGCTACCAGGCAAAGTTTGTATTTTGCTTAAAGAAGGAAAGGGCACAATTCTTTCCAAGCATAACTTTTAGCTCCTACTTACCACTTAGGTCCTATGGGTTGTTTGCAGGTGGGTAACAAAATATAATAATAAAGCAACAATGATAAACAAACAACCCAGTCAATGGGGGACAAGAAATAGTGTGAGGGAAACATCAATGCAAATATCCCAGGCTGCATTTAATGAAGCAAGAATTAATATGCATTTGAACATGAAAAGTTGTTTTTTATACACATGATGGTTATAAATAACACCCCAGCCACTCTTCTGGGCCGTAATACTTAATTACCCCTGCTCTTAAAGTCTAATAAATGGCTAGATTATCAGTGTTAAAAGTACACAATTTGTCAATTGTGAATTAATGTTATTAAAATTATCACTGTCCTCAACTATAAAAATGGTTTTAATCTCAGGCATCTAACCAAGATTTACAATCCTTTCTTTACAACTGACATACCAAGTGTTGAATTACTGGCTTGTAGCCATTAACTTATCTTATGTTAAGAATAATTTGTCATTTTTGACATTACCTAGCATAATATGCTACTGAAATCCCACAGTGCTTGAGACTGGATTATTCACACCCCGAGTGTAATGGGGAATGTGCTGATTACGTTCAGGGTTTTACAGAAAGTGGTGAAACCCAGCTGAACCCATAAATGGAAATGTTTGATCACGCCTCCAGGTGAGGCCTTCTACTTGACCTCTATGTGGCCAGCTCAAAAGGCAACAGCAAAGGAGGGCTTGATGGTGAAAAATTGATAGATCATAGTCCATAACCAGAGTATAGGGTGTAAAAAGTTGAGCCCATGTGAAGTTGTGGAGACAGTCATATATGTCACTCACTGTTCAATTCACTTTATTTCTAAAATAATGCCACACTGCTGAGGGATTGTCTGGATTCTCCTAGATAGTCTCTAAATTTCCAGCAAATTAAGAAAGACTTATTAAAGTCAGGATACAAACATGACATATTAGGCCGCCGGACCGGGAACAGGTAGAAACAGGTTTAATCCTCCTTTAGCCATTATCTAGCTAGTGTCTAAATTCCCTTTCACTGAAAAATTCTAGATTGGCAGGGAAGTACAGCTGTAGGTGTTTACATTTAAAGACCAACTTTTGTTCCGAATTAGGGCTTAATTTTGTTTCATTTAAAAGCCTAAATAATGTCTTTTAAAGATTTTGGTAATAAAACAGGACGTTTTGAGTCTTTATACATTAAATTTACTGGTTATAATTCGAAACTGTTCCTTTTAGAAATGTGTTAATATTCTCATTTGGAATATTATTTAAACCTTATCATGGGACCTTCAAATATACTCCCTTTTAGACCTGAGAATTTCAACAGTAGCCAGAATTCTTAGCTTGAACCAACATTTATTTTTCCTTTTTTTTTCATATATTTTCCCCTATATATCTTCTGAGATATTTAATGATCCAACCAAGACCAGCTATGGCTATGACATGGGAAATTATCTCAGCCATCACAGCCAACTATATGACAAGTTTAATCAATGCCACTGACAAGCCACACATAATCAATCAGTCATCAATACTCGCTGATTGCCATCCAGAGAAAAAAGTAACATAAGTACACACGTGAAAAAAAAAAAAAAGACACTGTCCTTACTCTTAAGGTATAAATGATAACTTTAGAAATCAGACAAATACTCATAAAGATACCTAACATTTGAGGATCCTGGCAAGGATACCACACACTCAGTAAATGGAAGCTCCCTCTTTTCAATTACCTGGATCAAAAACTCTGTATGTACCCTTGACGTTTTCCCCCTCTCACACAACATCCAACTCATCTGGAAATTTATTGATTCAGAAAAAATAATTGATTCGTTTACATTGCACACAAACTTCACGGGCACCCTGTCTGTGCAGTATCCGGACATTTCTCAGCATATGCACTCATGCCCACTGAGTAATGACCAACTTCGGTGGTTCCCTAAATGTTTATTTTCTTCCCCTTTTGCTTCCCTTCAGTCCGATCTCCAAAAGAGCTCTCAGAGATATAAAAGTTAAGGTAGATATCACACCGGATTGCTCAAATCTCTCCAGCGGTTTTCATTTCAATCTGAAGAAAAGACCAAGTCTTGACAATAACCTACAATGCCCAACACTTTCCATTTTCCATTCACTGTATTCTAGATTATTGGCCTATGAACATGCTCATCATGCCCACCTCACTTTGCCCTGGCCGCGCCCTTGGCCTGGAATCTCCTTCCCCCTGACATCTGCAGGCTGCATCTCCTGCCTCCTTCATTCCCTGGCTCAGATGTTACCTTGTTTACCTGATCTCCCTTGCTAAATGTGCAACCTCTCTCTCATACTCCCTATCCCTGAATGCTTGTTTAGCTTTTCTCCAAGGCATTTACCATTTTCTACTATAGACTATTATTTATATTTATGTGTGTGTGTGTTCATGATCTGTCTCCCTCCACTAGATTATACTTTTCCCTTTTTAAGTGCTATAAAATCTGTGTTGTAAATCGTGTTTGATATCAAGTAGGTGGTAGGCCTTTCTTGAATGAATGAATGAATGAATGGATAAATGGAGGCTGTATCATGATGTTTTCTAATGCAATCAGGCACATCCTGTCTGTCAGTGATGGCCTTTACTTGCTGGGCACCTGCCAGTTACCAGGCAGGATTTTAGGTGTTTAGTATAGATCACTTTTAATCTTCTTAAACCGCTTAGAGTTGAGTATTACTACTAATTCTAGTTAATACTACTTCCCTTTTCCTGGATGAAGCTCACCCAGGGCACACAGATGACTTAATAGAAGATGTCTGAGTCCAACCCGAATCTTACGACTTTGGCAAGGCTTTTTCTTTTTGCCTTACTCTACCACTTTTTGAGTACTTAGCAAAGGGCCCCACAAGCCAAGAAATAAACCCAGAGGAGCAAGGATAAGCTGCTGTCAGAAGGAACTCGCTCCAAGAGCAAAAGACACTGAGCCCCTTGAAGATCAATTCTGCACAATTAGTAAAGCAGCTGATTCCTTATTATGTTTTAATTTATTACTATTTATTTTACTTTATTATAGGTTTCTGCATTGTGGTTATCATGAGACTTATAGAAAACATTTTATGGTTATAAACATAAGTATTTAAAACTTATACCAACTTAACTTTGATTGTAAAAAAAAGAAAGCAAACAAATAAAAAACCACCACTATACACATTAACTTCTTTCTTTCCATACATTTTGAACTTTTGATGTCAAAATTTCCATTTTTTATTGCTCATCTTTCATCAGATTTTTGTAGTTCTTATTTTAATCGCTTTGTATTTTAGCATTCTTACTAAAGATATAAGTAGTTCGTACTCCACAATTATATTAGTATAAGAATCACCTTAGCAGTGTTTTCTTTTAGTTTGAAGAACTCTAACATTTCTTGTAGGACACATCTTTGATATATTCCCTAAGCTTTTGTTTGTCTGAGAAAGTGTTTATCTCTGCTTCATTTCTGAAGGAGAGATTTAGAGTGTACAGAATTGTAGCTGGCAATTTTTTTTCATCATCAGTCTGAAGTATGCCCACACTTCTTCTTGGTCTGTAAAGTCTCTGTTGCAACGTCTGCTACTAGACACAGATGTCCCTTATATGTTACTTCTTTTCTCTCACTGTTTTCAGGACTCTCTTTTAGTTTTTGACCTTAGTGAGTTTTATTCTAGTATGTCCTAGGAAATTCTTATTTGTGTTGAATCTGATAAGTGACCTGCAACCTTTCTATACCTGGATATATCTTTCTCCAAGTTTGGAAAGTTTTCTGTTATTGTATCTCTTTTAAAAATTTCAAGATATTATAGTGGTACATACATGTTGGTTACACAGCTTGCTTTTGTATATTTTAAGCCAAAGTTATAGATGTGCCCTTCACCCAGAAGGTATGCAGTGGACCCATACAATGGACCTTTTGGGTCGGAATTTACTTATCCTTTTACTCCCCCTCCCCCTTTTGAATTTTGTTGAGTTTTGCTTCCATATGAGCACACAGGTATTGATTAACCAGTTCCAACTCAGCATTGAGTACATGTAGTGTTTGTTTTTCCATTCTTGTGATACTTAACTTAAGACAATGGTCTCCAACTCCATCCAGGTTGTTGTGAAAGATAATAGGTCACCATGTTTTTTATGGCTGAGTAGCATTCTAGCATATACATATACCACATTATATTAATTCATTCATGAATTCATGGGCACTGGATGGTTACCTTCCTATTGTGAATTGCACTGTTGTAAACATTTGAGTGCAAGTGTCATTATTATAAAATGTCTTTTTTTCCTAAAGAAACTGATTTTAACAACTTAAAATTACCCAGTGCTGTTGAATCTTCTCTGAAGATAGTATAAATTCTATCTATATGGAGTCAAAAAAATAGGAATCCCCTGAAGGAAAGTTTTTGTCAGTGTTAAAGCTAGCCTTGTTAAGAGGAGAAAAACACTGAAAACACTGAGTCAGGAGCAGGTTTCTCCTGGGGTTACTTTGATGACTTTTTATTCTGTGAGTGGCACGGAATAAAATGATCCACAGCCTGGAAGGACTGTTTCTTAAAATTAAAAGTCTCTACGGTGAATGGAAAAGGGCTTCTAAACTGATTACCTCTTATAGAAATGATTTAAATGACTTTTCAATGTTATTCTTTTAATAAGTGAATTAGTTCTAAGAGTTAAAATAAAGTCTCCAGAGTAAAACAGATCTAAGTTACTTGAAATTATGATTCTTCCCCTATCATGAAAAAGTGTTTATTAAGTGAGCCTCCAAAGAAGTAGGTACTCCAAAGAGCAAACTTTGAGGACCCCATTCCATGAAAAGGCATTCTCACATATTCCCACTACCCTCTGGAAAATGAAGTAACATTTTGGTGCATATGTCAGTCTTCTAAAAGTTGAAGTAGCATAATTGGCTCCAAAGATCCCATTATATCTTGGCAAACTTAAAACCTGTAAGGAGACATTTTTCTATAATACAGTGTAGTAAGTATAATTATACCAAACATACAAAGTAATAGCGAATAGTAATAACAGAGAGATCATTGTGTGTTAAGGAAGAAAGTTAGATAACCGGGAGATTGTTTGAACTGGAGTTGCAGAAAAGGAAAGAGTTTATTCAAATCCTTTTGGACCTCAAAGTCCTCTGAAACATGTATCTTGATTATCATGGAAACTTGGTGCCTATGAGGGCAATTTGAGCAGCCATAAAATTTTATTTGGTGTTTTTGCCACCAAAAAATACAAAAGTATTTATTTCTACCAATTAACTACTTTAAAATGCTTTTCAGATTTCTTTCCAGATTTTTCTGCCTTCTTTTTCCCAGAGTGCTTCCAAAGAACAATTTTGCTGGAGTCATTTCTCTGGCAGAAGGGAGGCATCTACATGACAAAAACTAAAGAATAATGTACTCCAAATTTCCAAATTAGGTGCCAAAAGTCCCAATTTGGTGCTCTAACAACAAAAGGCACAGAAGGTCTTGTTTCTTTGGCCTTACACATCTTAAGATTTAGAGGCATAAACAGGTGTCAAGTTCACGGAGTTGAGACTTATTTCATTCTATTCAATGCATTATAAAAATCACAAAATCATTAAAATTAAATTATGTTGTGCATAAGTAAATAGTGTTTATTTGCCACCTTTATTGGGAAAACTCCAAAGAGGGGAGAAATATGGGAAGGCTATAAATTTCTTTCTTTTTTGTCTACAAAATGACAGCTGAAAAAAAAAAAAAAGGTGAGCTTTTGTTCTACGCTACTTTAAAAGTATTGCTTAGTAAGACCTGAGTATTTTTTTAATATTTATTAGTATTAGCCTTTTCTTAATCTGTTGTTGTGATATACAGATATGAATCCTAAAAAAGTAAATTAAAAGAATAGTTAAGGAAAAAAATTAAATATGTGAAAAAAGATGAGTGTGTTTACATCTAAGTCCCTGCACCTTTTGACCTAGTTTTCCAGAAAGCTATTGAATAGTGTAATAGAAAAGGTACACCTTTGATAACCAGAGAGACTGCTAGTTACTACATATGTGAACTTTGCCAAGTAATTTATTCCTTGAGAGTCCCTGTATCACCAGTGAATATACTGGTGATTTTACCAAACATTTAAAGAAGAATTATTACCAATTCTTCTCAAGTTTCTCCAAAAACTGAAGAGGAAGGAACATTTCCAAACTTACTTTGTGAGTTCAGAGGTACCCTGATATGAAAATCAGATAAAGGCATTACAAAAAAAGAAGAAATTATAGGCCAATACCTCTTATGAATATTAGTGCAAAAATTCTCAACAAAATATAGCAAACTGAATTCAACAGAGCACTACAAGGCTCATATATCATGATCAACTTGGATTTAACCCTGGGATGAAGGGATGGCTCAACATAAGCAAGTCAATATATATTAACATAGCACATTAACAAAGTAAAGGACAAACACTACAAAAAATTTCAAGAGATGAATAAAAAGGATTTAACAAAATTCAACACTCATGACAAGTAGGGTATAGAATGTACATTTATCAACAAAATAAGGGCCACGTGTGATAATCCCACAGCTAACATATTCACCAGTGAAAATATGAATGCTTTTCTTTTAACCTCAAGAAAATGATGAAGGTTTTCACTCTCACCACTTCTACTCAACATAGTACTAGAGTCCTAGCCATAGCAATTAGACAAGACTAAGAAATAAAAGGCATTCAAATTGGAAACGAAAAATTGTAATTGTCTCTCTTTGCAGAGGACATAATCTTTTAAATAGAAAACTCTAAAAAACTAATAGAACAAATGAATTCAGTAAAATTTCAGGATAAAAAATCAAATGCAAAATCAGTAGTGTTTTATACACTAATATTGAATATAATATATGGAAAAGAAATCAAGAAGATAATCTCATTACAATAGCACCAAAAAACAACTAAATATTTAGGAATAAATTTAACCAAGAAGGTGAAAAAGATATCTATACTGAAAACCCTACAATATGAATGAAGAAAATTGAAGAATTTTATTAAAAAATTATTAAAAATATCCCATGTTCATGGATTTAAAGATTTAGTATTGACAAAATGGGCATACTATCCAAAGCTGTATATAGATTTGATGTCATCCCTATCAAGACTCCAATGGCTTTTTAAATCTTTTTTACAGAAACAGAAAAATGGTCCGAAATTTCTAGATAGAATCACAGAAGACTTCAACTATTTTAAGTAATTTTGCAAAAGAAGAACAAAGCTAGAGGTATTACACTTCTTGATTTCAAACTGTTTCAAATATGCAGTAAATAAAACAGTATGGTATTAGCATTAAAAATGACACATTAAGCCAACAGAATAGAATCAAAAGCTCAGAAATAAACCTATGTATTAGTAACCTCATGGTAAGGGTGCCAAGAATATACAATGAGGAAAGATAGTCTCATCTATAAACGGTGTTGGCAGAATGGAAGCAAAAGGATGAAATTGGACTTACACAACTCACAAAAAATTAAGTCAAAATAGATTAAAGATTTAAATATGGAAAACATAAAGCGGTAAAACTCCTAAAAGAAAACACAAGGTAAAGCTCATGGTCTTAACAATGGTTTTTTGGATATGACAACAAAGTAAAAAGAAAAGAGAGAGTGAAGGAAGGGGGTTGGGGTCACAGTGTGTGACTCATCTTTTGGGGGTGGAACACAATTTAAAAAGGGATTTTACCTAACAAATGCAATCAATGTAACCTGGTTCTCTGTACCCTCAATGAATCCCCAACAACAACAACAACAAAAAAAGTAAAGAAAAATAGGAACGTGGACAACATCAAACTAAAAACCTCTACACAGAAAAAAAAAAAATCTACAAAATAAAAAAGTAAACTAGGGAATGGGAGAAAGTATTTGCAAACTATATATCTTTGGTTCAAATCCAAAGTATATTAGGAACTCATACTAGTCAATAGCCAAAGAAGCCCCAAATAATCCAATTGAAAAATGGACAAAGGACCTGAATAAATATTTTTACAAAGAAGACATAAAAATACCAAAAAGTACATGAAAATGTGCTTACTATCACTAATTATCAGGAAATAGAAATCAAAACCATAGGGAAATATCACCCTAAACCTGTTAGGATGTCTATTATCTAAAATGCAAGATAACAAAGTATGAAGGCTATGTTAACCAGTTTGGTGAAAATATTTTAAATTGTACATAAAACCAGCACAATGTACCCTATGAATGCATTAATGCACACAGCTATGATTTAATAATAAAAAGAATAAAAAAAATGCAAGAGATAACAAGTGCTATGAAGAATTGGAGAACAGGGAACTCTCATAAGTCATTGATAGGAATGTAAATTGGTATAACCATTATGTAAAAACAGTATGGAGGTTTTGCAAAAAATTAAAAATAGAGCTACCATGTGATCCAGCAATCCCACTTCTGGGTACATATCTTAAAGATATAAAATCTGTATGTTGAATAGATATCTGTTCTTCCATGCCCATTGCTGCATTATTCACAATAGCTAAGACATTTTAAATAAATTGTATGTGTTATAGTTGTGTGTGTACATATATATCTCACAATACATATACATATACATACAATGGAATAATATTCAACCAAAAAACTGAAGGAGAAAAAGAAGGAAATCCTACCCTTTGTGACAATGTTGATGAACCTTAAGGGCATTTTGATATGTGAAGTAAGGTAGAGAGTATGACATGTACTGTATGATCTCGCTCACATGTGAAATATAAAAATGTTGAGTTCATAGAAACTGAGAATAGAATGATTGTTGTCAGAGGATTGAAAGTAGGGAAGGTAGGCAGATGTTCAAGGGTTCAAACTTGATGTCTGTAACTAACAGTACTGTATTGTGACTTGAAATTAGCTAACAGAGTAGATCTTAAATGTTATCACCACACACACACACACACACACACAGAGTAATGGTGGTTAGGTGATTGATGTGCTAAATTTCATTTTGGTAATTATTTCACAATATATAGGTCTATCAAAGTATCACACTGTACACCTTCAATTTATATAATTTGATTCATCAATTATACTTCAATAAAGTGAGAAAACAGACAAAAGAAAAAAATTATTTAACTTCTCTGGGTTTTAATTCCCTCATCTGTAATAGAAGAAGAGTAATACTACCTAGTTCATAGGATTGCTACATTCAATGAGGTAAAACACAAACAACATTGAGAACAGTGCTTTGGACATAGCACTCTCTTAATAACTGCTAACTACTCACATTCAGGATCCCTTCCTCTTGAAAGTCTACCTACTTTCCAATTATAACTCAAATGCCCTTCTATTTACAAAATTATCTGATCACCTTGTCAGACATTGAATATATGTATTGGCTATTGGTAAATGATGTACTATTCTAAAACTTCGTAGGTGGAAACAATTCAGGTGTATTCTCTTACATAGCTTCTGAGACTCAGGAATCTGGGTCTAGGTGAGCTGGCTGGTTTTGAGTTGAGAGCTTTCACCGAGGTTCCAGTCAAGTTCTAAACTGAGCCTATAGGTATCTCAGACTATAGACTATAGGTATTCTTAGACTGGAGAATCTACTATGTATAGGCTTCAGTTCTCACCAGCGATTGGCTGGAGACCATTCCTCCCCAAATGGACCTCCCTAGGGGACTGTGCTGCAGGGTGACTCGCTTCCCTCAGGGAAAGGGACTCAGCATGGAGAAAGAGTACCCAAGACGAAAACCATCTTTTAATAACCTGATCTCAGAATTGGCATTACATTGTTTCTGCCCTGTTCTACTTGTTAGAAGACCATCCCTAAGTCCAGCTCATTCTTGGGAAATAAATTAAGCTTTCCTTCCCTGGCTCTTAAGGGGGAGGAAGTATCAAATAATTTGTGGACATACTTTAAAACCACTACAATGTCCCTCTTTCCAGCGGCTACTTTCAAGGAGGACCATTTTTTAGCTAGTTTTACTCAGACACCTCAGAATCAGCCTGCAATCTCTCTTCTCTCTTAATGCCACATTTTAACCAATCCAAGTTTTTCAAGCTTAATTCCTAAATATCTCTTGAGTACATCCCTTTTTTAAATATAAGTTCCGCATGCTGACAGATTGCACCACTGGAGCTCCATCCCTTTTTTAAACAATCTTACTGATATCACACTAGTCTAAGCCAAGATCTTCTCTTAAACCCTTGCCTGGTATATTGCAAAAGCATGTAAGGTCACTGCCTTTTTTATAATTCCTTTCAAATTCATCTTCAATAGACTTCTTTCCAAATTTAAAAAAAAAAAATCCCGTCATAACCTTTCTTTATGTTCTTTCATGATTCCCCAGTACCTTAAAAATAAAGTTCAAACTGTTTTAAGTAGCTTATATGATGCTTCATTAGTTAACCTTTCCCTAGCCTCAACTCTGATTACCCTTCCCCTAGCATTTTAGCCACCTGTATAAATAATTCTGGAAAAACAGCCTTAAGAATACGTTTGGTTGCTATTTGTTTTATTTTTGTTTGTTTTTGTTTGGCTATAGCATCTAGGAGCTTATGTTTTAAGGCCCAACCACTTCAGGAGACAAGGAGCTGGATTAAAACCTCACATGAACCAGAACTTGAGAGGCTCTCTCTTTTCTAAAAGAAGTTCCAGAAGAGAATAAAGAGAATGAAGGAGCTAAGAATTTACCAGATTTTTGAAGAAATAAATCAAGTCTTGAGCAGATGACCACAAAGCAATCAGACCTTAGACATATTGCCTTGTAACTATAAATCCCTGACCACAAACAAACACACACATCATAAGGAGAGGGAAAAGGCAGACAACTCATGAAGAATGCTAGACTGACAAAAGACTTTTTAGTAACAAAGATAGAAATTTCTTGGTAATTACCTTTTGGTAATTTCCAAAAGGCCAAGGAAAAAATAACTTTCAACTATGAATTTTATTCTTTCCTAACTTATTGGGCAAGAGGGAGAATAAATACATTTTTTTTTTGAGATGGAGCCTCAAGCTATCCCCCTGGGTAGAGTGCCATGGCATCACAGCTCACAGCAACCTCCAACTCCTGGGCTCAAGCGAGTCTCCTGCCTCTGCCTCCCAAGTAGCTGGGACCACAGGCGCCTGCC
>CAUYQV010146030.1:0-108061 GCA_963574575.1 Galagoides demidoff | reverse complement strand
GCTGCAACCAAAAAATGGCCGGGCATTGTGGTGGGCGCCTGTGGTCCCAGCTACTTGGGAGGCTGAGGCAGGAGACTCGCTTGAGCCCAGGAGTTGGAGGTTGGTGTGAGCTGTGAAACCATGGCACTCTACCCAGGGGAATAGCTTGAGTCTGTCTCAAAAAAAAAAAAAAAATCATTACTAGAAAAGGTCCTAGTATTTGATATTCCCTTAAAGAAAAAAAAATGCTGCCAATAAAACTAAGCTACGTCATTGACTGTAAACAGTATATATGCTGATTTGGAAGATGTTGAAACATAAAGGCAATTTTTTTTTGCCTAAGCAGTATCTCTAAGCCGTGGTTCTCAACCTGTGGATCATGACCCACAGGACCTGTATTGAAGGGTTTGTGGCATTAGGTAGGTTGTAAACCACTGCTCTAAGCAATCAAGAGCAGCAACTAAAACAAATAAATGGGACCCCAAATTAAAAAGCTTCTGCATAGCCAAGGACACAATCAAAAGAACAAATAGACAACCCACAAAATGGTGGAAAATAGTCATGAGCCAATACATCTGATAAAGGACTGAGAAGCAGAAACTACAAAGAACTCAAGCGAATCAGCAAGAACCAACCACATGACCTTAAAAAGTGGGTAAGTGGGCAGCGCCTGTAGCTCAGTGAGTAGGGCGCCGGCCCCGTACACCAAGGGTGGCGGGTCAGAACCTGGACCCAGCCAAACTGCAACAAAAAAATAGCTGGGCATTGTGGTGAGCGCCTATAGTCCCAGCTACTTGGGAGACTGAGGCAAGAGAAATCACCTAAGCCCAAGAGCTGGAGGTTGCTGTGAGCTGTGACTGTGATGCTATAGCACTCTACCGAGGGCAACAAAGTGAGACTCTGTCTCTCTAAAAAAACAAAAGTGTGTAAAAGACATACTAATGGCCAATAAGCTCATGAAAAAAATGTTCAATGTCTCTAATAATTAGAGAAATGTAAATCAAAACCACAATGAGGTATCACCTAACTCCAATGAGAATGGTTTATATTATAAAGTATCAAACAACAGATGCTGGCATGGATGCAGAGAAAAAGGAACTCTTGTGCACTGTTGGTGGGACCACAAACTAGTGCAACCTGTATGGAAAACTCTATGGAGATCCCTTAAAGAACTTAAAGTAGAATGACCATTGGATCCAGGAATCTCACTGGTAGGTATATACCTATAGGGGAAAAGGTCATTTTACAAAAAGGACACCTGCACTTGAATGTTCATAGCAGCACAATTCACAAAGATGTGGGAACAACCCAAGTGCCCTCCAACACCTGATGGATTAATAAAATGTGGTATATAGATACTATGGAGTAGTACTCAGCCATAAAAAATGGAGATCTCATATCTTTTTGGACACCTGGAGGGAACTGGAAACCATTCTTCTAAGTGAAACATCACAAGAATGAAGAAACAAACACGCATTCTCAATACCAAATTGGAAGTAACTTAAGTGCACACATGGAAATAAATCTCAATGAAAATCAGGCTGGGAGAGTGGGAGGAGGGGATGGATAAATTCCTACCTATTGGGTACAGTCCACACTATCTGGGTGAGGGGCACATTTATGTGTATAACTTTGACTCAATCTGTACAAAACAAAGTATGTAAACAAAACATATGTATCCCCTGAAATTCTGAAATTTAAAAAAGTAAAAAAAAACGCGAAAGTTTATCTTAGAACAATGAAACATATCAAGACTGAGGCCAAGGCCACGCGGAGTCACATAAGCAGAGCTTCTCCAACTCTGATGTGCATAAGACCTGCTAGGAATTTGTTATAACAGACTCCAACTTCAGAATCTGGGGCAGATACTAATTAGATTATCTAATCTAATAAGATCCAGGCGAGGCCCCTGCTGCCCTCCAGGGCCCTCACAGGTGTGGACAGGATGTGAGTACCTCGGCTCTGAGCCTAATGCCACAGGTGACAGCTATTGGAGACATAAAGCCCTGAATTCAGGGATCTAGAAAACACTTCCAGCACCACTGCTGTAACATTTACTAAAGTGTCACTGTGTGCCAGGTATTGGGATAAGCCCTTTGCACATACACCCCATCTAATGCCATCCCAGTAAGAAACAGACCCACCATCTTTCCCCCACTTTATGAACGTGGGCATTGGAGCAGAGAGGATGGGCGTGGGTCTGAATTCCTGGCCAGGCCTGGGGAATGTGAACTCGTTGGGCCATTTCTTACTTTGTAAAGGAAACCTACCAATTCGCCACTCATGGCTTTAAGGACTAAATGATCTGGGAACACCTGAAAAATCAAAGGGACAGCAGGGAGAACACTTCATAAACTCTGAAGTGCCACACAGACTGAAGTCACAGTGTGAGCAGGTGTCATCCTTAGTCATCCGTGATGTCGAGACTCCTAATGCCTCCGCAGCCTCACACAGATGACAGTCACCAGAACCACAAGTGCATCTACCACAAAGAGCTTCACTGCTGATTTCACTATGTGCTCTGAGACACACTTCACTAACTGAACCGACTCCTCCTAATAGCTGGCATTCACTTCTACAAGAAAGCTCAGTGACAACGCTCTGGAATCCCAGAGTCCCATCCAGATGCCACAGACCACACCCTCCCTGATGATCAAGAGACCAAGAGCAAAACTTGTACAGCTCAGGACCCTGGGGACAAAAATCCAGTGCAGGGACAACACTGTCTAGGATGGACAGAACCTGAGGTCAGCTATTTCCAAGGCCACCACCAACACGGGACTCTGCTGAGGGCTTCCTGATCCACCCGGGATCTCCACCTGCCTTGCCCTGTGGGAAGAAGTTACAGGCAACAAGCTGAGCTGCTGTCTGGCCAGGAGTTTATCATTAAACACAGCATCCCTTCCTGTACTAATGCCTAAGAATATCAGCTTGAAGTTAGATTCCCAGCCAAGAGGACCGCTGTCAGCCACTGCATACAAATATGCAAACATTTAAAAATATCAGAAATCCAAAGCATTTCTGGACCTAAGCATTTCAAATGAGGGATAATCAATCTGTACTACCTTGACACCAAGATCAAAGAAAGAAAATACAAAGAAAACTGCCGAAAAATCTCTCTCATGAATTTAAATGTTAAAAAGAAAGCTCAACAAAACATAAGCAGATTGGCTGGTCACAGTGGCTCATACCTGTAATCCTAGCACTTTGGAAGGCTGAGGTGGGAGGACTGCTCCAGGCCAGCAATTCAAGACTAGCCTTAGCAAGAGTGAGACCCCCCGTCTCTATGAAAAAGAGAAAAATTAGCTGGATGTGGTGCTACACACCTGTCAGTTACTCAGGAGGCTGAGGCAGGAGGGTCTCTTGAACCCAGAAATTTGAGGCTACAGTGAGCTATGATAAGGTCATTGCACTCTAGTTTGGGCAACAGAGTAAGATCCTGTCTCAATTAAAAAAACAACAACACCAAAACATAAGCAGATCAAATTTGGCAATGTCTAAAAAGAATGACACACCATAACCATGGTATTTATCCCTGGTATGTAGGGCTGGTTGAACACCAAGGTCAGTCTCTGTGACCTGAGTCACTGGTTAGTGACTGGCTCTGTAGCTTCCTCTGCCCCTTGGATGTCAGCAGTAAGACAGCACCATGATGGGGGGAGATTGGCAGTAGGCCCGCTGCTGCTCTGGCTCACACCCCAACTTGGGGGCTCAGACTCTGAATCACCCTTAAGATTTGATTTGCAGAGCTGTCCCCACACAGACAGCAGGGGATGGCATTCTTGCCAGCACCTGCTGACCCAGCACCCCGACACCTGGACAGAGTGGGGGTGCGCCTTCTAAAAGGCTCCCTCAGCACCTGAGCCAAGTCACCTGGTACCTTTCCAACCTTGAGAATACCTAGCCCTGGTCACTTAATAGCCAAGCATGGGTCAAACTGAAGAGGCTGCTACTAACTCCAGCTTGCTTTGTGAATGCAGAGAGTAATGAGACAAAAGTCCCCACAATGAGTCCCCAAAGGGGCAACTCCCCATCTCACTGCTCATTCTGTTCACCACAGCCAGTGCTCTATCTAGGCACTGGTGCCAAGCCCAGGCCTCAGTTGGAAGGAGAACCTCTATGGGGCCTTTGGATCTTCTGAACTTAAGACATGTACAAGACATGAGAACTTAAGACAGGATATCTACTCTACTGTAAAACTTCACCCAATCCCATCCCTTTTTACATTAAAGTATCATTTAAAAGTTGAGGTAGGGTTGGTGCCTGTAGCACAGTGGTTACAGTGCCAGCCACGTACACCCAGCCTGGCAGGTTTGAACCTGGCCTGGGCCAGTTAAACAACAATGACAACTGCAACAAAAAAACAGCCGGGTGTTGTGGTGGGTACCTGTAGTCCCAGCTACTTGAGAGGCAGAGGCAAGACAATCACTTAAGCTTAAGAGTTTGAGGTTGCTGTGAGCTGTGATGCTACAGTACTCTACCAACATGAAGACATAGCGAGATTCTGTCTCAAAAAAAAAAAAAAGTTTTGAGGTAAACTTGGAATGCCCCCCAAACTTAGGTTCAACTGTTGAATTTCTATCTTAGAGTATTTCAAGTTCAACTGGCTTTGAAATTGTAAGTAAAGGGGTGTGACCCAGAACACTCCCCGATTTGAGAGAGGTGGAGCCGGGGCTCTGGGGAGCTTTCCTAAAATTTGCTGACCTGCACTATCTAAAGTTTCCTTTCAAAAAATTTGTACAAGGAGGTCAAGAATCCTAAAATCAACCCAGTTAATGGGAACCGTGTTGGGTACACCGCTGCCTGCTCAGGGCTCTGCGGCTGGTTCAGTAATTGTGGGCAAGATTTCCCAAGGGCCACAGCTCTAACGCACAGCCTAGAACCTTCCAGAAAGCAGGGCCTCAGTGTGGTTGCTCAGAAGCCCAAGGCAGCAGCTATATCAGGAGCAGGTTCACATCCTGTGTCTACTCAAGCTCCTAGGCCAGGAGTCCTCAAGCTATGGCCCGCAGGCCACATGCAGCCTACCTAAGACATTTATCCGGCCTGCTGGGTGTTTTTGCTGTCGCTGCCTGTCCTGCTTAGCAGCTGACTTGTCCCAGGACCACAATCTGGCCTCCCAACGGTCTGAGGGACAATGAACTGGCCCCCTGTTTAAAAAGTTTGAGGACCCCTGTAGGCTGACACAGAGGTACTGCCACTGAGTAGTGACAGTCAAACTCGGGGTGATGAAGGAAGCCCCCCTGCCTCCTGCACTCCCCTTGTCAGCCTCGCTAGGCTGGATGTCTCCCCCTCCAGCTCAGGGCTGCCTCCCCCATTGGAGAGAAGTCCCTGCAGTCTGCCTTGGTCCTCACTCTCTGTGCTTCATTTTCATTTTCTAAAACATATTATCTTCTAGACTTTCTCCAGAGGCAACTCTTTGGGTCTATTCACCCTTTCTCAACCTTCTCATGTCTGTGGGCCTCTTCTCATTTTGTCACAAACCACATCCTGATAGATTTTAGTGCCAGTTCTTTATGGGAACTCCAGGCATGGGAGTCCCCATACTGGCCGACACAGACACCTGCGGGGTTCATTTTCACAGGAGGCATGTCGTCCCTGAAAACAGGAGCGAGTGTGATCCTGCCAGCCTGTCACGGGGCTACAGTCAGTCAGCCAGGAACCACAGAAGCAAGACAACCCAAAGCAAGGTGGAAACATAAGCCAGCAGAACTTCCTGACCACCCAACTTGACAACCTCCTGCCTGCCCTCCTCCTGCAGCAAAGGAACACCAGAATCCTCCCTGGTGCTTCCAAACTGCAACAAGTCCCAGGGGGTGGCGGAGACAGATTCCTTAGTGCACGCCTCCCGCCCATGTGCCTTACACCAGAATCTCCAAATTCTTCCCTGAGTTGGCTCACATTTTTTGGATCAAAAAAAGCAAGATTTAACTCAGAGCACTGAAATACCTTACAAATAAAAAGTAAAAACTGCCTTTAAAACTCCCACAATGTATTAATGCAGTAAGTTAATTTTCTTTGGCCTAAATTGTTCTTCTATTCTAGATATTCTACATATTGATTTTTTTTTTTTTTGAAACAGAGTCTTACTCTGTGGCCCAGGCTAGAATGCTGTGGCATCATAGCTCACAGCAACCTCAAACTCCTAGGCTCAAGCGATCTCCCTGCCTTAGTCCCCCAAGTGGCTGGGACTACAGGCACTCGCTATAATGCCTGGCTAATTTTTCTATTTTTAGTAGAGATGGGGTCTCTTTCTTGCTTAGGCTGGTCTCAAACTCCTAAGCTCAAGGGATCCACCCACCTTGGCCTCCCAGAGTCCTAGGATTACAAGTGTGAGCCACCATGCCCAGCCCAGAAATATTTCAAATAGACCTCCAAGTAGGTGCTGGTAGCTCAGTGTTTTTTTGTTTTGCTTTTTTGTAGTTTTTGGCTGGGGCTGGGTTTAAACCCTCCACCTCTGGCATATGGGGCCAGCGCCCTACTCCTTTGAGCCACAGGTGCCGCCCAGCTCAGTGTTTTTTAAAATACCTTGACACTGATATTCAAAAACATTCCTCAATTACTAAAAATTCAAACTGCTGGCTTGTTCCCTAGTGATATGGGAGCATTAGGTGAATCTGAACAGTGAGATACAGTATGGAGGTCACCATGCAGCACACGCCATGCAGTCATCAGGCCAGGTGATGAACCTAGTAGAGATCTGGCCAAATACCAGAAGGAAGCTTTGGGAGGCCCACGTCTGTCACGTTCCTGCCTGGCTTGGAGGAACTGCTGGGAAACCAAGATACAACGCCCAGAGAAGCTCAGGCTTCCTGGTTCCCGTCTCAGGGGAGGCTTGGTGTGTGTTCATGCAAGTTGGAACATAGAACCGTGTGGACCCAGGCCAAGTGCAGATGACTCGAGCCCAAGGACTGTCCTCAGCTGCTGTTGTGCTGGGCAGACCCTCAAGTTTTCTGCCATGTTTCTATGGCATAAGGTGTGAGCACAGGGCATGGGCAGAAGCTGGACAAATGCCAGAACAGAACCAGACAGTGACTCCCAGGCCCTGGGGCCACTCTAACCCTGGCACTGCTAGGCACAGATGTACACGGGAGTGCATGCAGTGGGCAATTTCTTACCCCACCTGCAAAAGCTTCTATTTAAAGGATGAGGGAGGTTCAGGTCGGGCACTGTGGCTTACACCTGTAATCCTAGCACTCTGGGAAGCTAAGGTGGGTAGATTGCTTAAGCTTGTGAGTTTGAGACCAGCCTAAGCAAGAGTGAGACCCCATCTCTACTAAAAATAGAAAGACTGAGGCAGGAGGATGGTTTGAGCCCAAGAGTTTAAGGTTGCTGTGAGCCCACGATGCCATAGCACTCAACCCAGGGCCACAGTGTGAGACTGTCTCTAAATAAATAAACAAATAAACAAATGATAAGGTTCAATATACATATATGCTATGTATGTTTCCTACTTATATTTAAGGCAAAGCATATTATTAACAAGTTTAACATTTGTTTTTTCTTCAAGCTCTTGAAATAATTAGAATCCTTCAGGGGATGCAGGTTTATGAAAATATAATTTCTTTCTCCCTGAAGAATTGTAACAAGGGAGTTAATCCTGGGTCTGCGAGAAAATGCAGCATGTCACACACAGGTAATGACCTGGTAACATCAAGAGAGGGCAGGAAGAAGAGAAGTCTGTCACCGTGTCCTGATATCCAATAACTATCAGGAATCTCTCACATAGACAATGAATCGCTACGTTATATTTTGTGTCCAAAACTTCCCCTTGGCCTCCAAAATACAGCAAGAAGGGCCAGCCACCCTCTGACTTCTTCAGCTTCCAGGGCACCACTAAGCGACTTCCACTGTCCTGCTCAACCAAGGAGGAAAGGAAGGAGGGAAAGAGGAGGGAAGGAGGGCCATACATACCTCCACCAGCCGCCAGGCCTCGCCGATGACCGCGTACTGCAGGCGGTTCAGGGCGAAGCCGTCCACCTCCCTCAGGAGTCGCACTGGGCACTGTCCGATCTTCTTCATCAGAGCATAGGTTTTGTCCACTGTGGCAGGGGTGGTCTCTGGGTGTGGGACCAGCTCAACCAGAGGGACATAGTATGGTGGATTCACCTCAGGAGAGGGAAAGAGAAGCAGAGGCATCAAGGGGACGCTCTGGGGTTAGAGGTGTTGCTCTGGCTGACTCTGCTCACCTATCTCCAGTGGTCCCCAAATGATGCTGTTTAAATGGCTTCTCCTTCACATGGAGGTCACTGGTAGAACGTCACATGTGTTAAGTGAAGCACCTGCTCCCTGGATGTCACACCTGCCAAGACCTGAAGATGCTGAATACACTGACTTGTACATGGGACTCAGGCCACATTTGTAACTGTGCACTGGACACTGTCACCAGAACACACCACAGCACAGATAGTCCAGCTGCATTACCCTGGCTCCCGGCTCACACCCCCACACCCAAATCAACACCAGGAGGGGTCCTTAGCCTCTGCCTCTCCCTTGCTGCTCTGGTGCCCCTTCAGTGACAAGCCCTGCTAATTCTCTCCACGGCTCTCACAAACCCCATCCCCAGTGCCTTCCCTTAGCCCAGGCCCCCGCATGGATTCCACACCCTCTTTGTGGGCCTCCTGGGGGTCTTGACCTCTCCATGCATCCTGCCACTGCCGCCCTGCTGAGACAATTGCCTATCAGATCCATGGGGACAGGAGGCAAGAACAAAGGCTGCCAGGGGCTGTGGGTGGGTAGGAGTGGGAGCTAGTGTTTAGTGGGCATAGAGGGTCTATAAGATGGAAAGAGCTCTGGAGGTAGATGGTGGTGATGGCCACATAGCAATGTGAATGGGCTTGATGCCACCAAACCAGATGCTTTTATGCAATATGAATTTCATCAACATTAAAAATTAAGAAAATAAAACACAGGGCCTTGATCATTCATTTCCCCTCCAGCTCAAAACTCTGAAGTGACGCCCCCATCACCCACTATAAAGGGTGTACAACAGAGATGCAAGGGGCCAACCCGGAGTCTTCCCTGGCCACTTCCCAAATGGGCTTGGATCCACACTTTGTGTCCTGCGCTGAGCTGGAAGGCGCTAGGAGAGGAGCTGGCGCCATCTCTGCATACCCACCCCAAGTCCATCCTAGTCTCAGGCTCGGAAAAGAACCTGAGGATGAGGACAGGCACCCCTTAAACCTCCCTTGGTAGAGAGGAGGGGAGGGGAAGGAACCAGAGAGGAGGGGATGTGAGAGCCCTGTGGGAAGGCAGGCCCCAGTCAGCCGCCCACACCACCGCCCCAAATGCTGGTCTTTCTCTGCTGTGGGTGTGTATGAGAAAGACTAAGAAACTTGCCATCCAGAAATGGGAAACACATGTTAATGGAGCAATTTCTTAGAGGGGATTGCAAATTCCCTTTGGAGATGGGAAGCACATGCAAAGGCTCAGGGAGAAGGCCCTGGGCAGGGCCTGCAGGGCGGACAGGGCCGGGCAGGCGGGGTAGGGCAGGGGTGAGTTCTTCCTCCTTCCTCTACCTGCCCTGGGCTGAAGCTAAGTCAGCACCCGCCCAGCTCCTTCCACCCTCCGGGGGACCGCAGGCAATTCCCATCTCTCCTCCTTCCTCCTATGAATGGGTGACTGGGGTAGGGGGAGCATTTAACATCCCCCCCACACACACACACACACTTGCTGAAGGACTGTTTGTATACTGGTCCTCTGTAGGTGGCACCACAAACAGCAAGCCCCAAATGAAGCACTCACCAGTGTCAGATGGGGACTGAGTCAGAAAAGACAGGGGCACAGGAGAGCAGCACTGGGGCACAGCTTGCCAGAGCCTAGCAGGAAGCAGGGCCTGGTCAGCCTTTGACAGCTGCTCCTGAAAGGGACTCCAGCTGCAGACAGACAAGCCCAGGGACTCTCACCTCCCCACAATGAGATGAGAAAGAAAAAAGTACAGGAGCCTCTGTATAGTGTGGCTTAACTCTGGGCAGAGGCCTGCTACCCTGATAGGGCTAACACAGACCCTAAGTAACAGGAACCGGGATCAAACCCACCTTCACAGTCCTTGCCCAACACGCCCGCTGCCTGGCTGTTACCCCAGAGCAGGGAGGTGAAGAGAAGGTCTGGGCTATAGCCCTCTCCTGGGCCTTCTGTGCAGGGTGCCCACGACTGCTTCCTTGCTCTGGTCTAGGAAGCCAGCCCACCCACCCGAGGCAGGTGACCTGGACACCCAGTGGCTGATCCTTGCTGAGCAGAGGCAGTAGCAACCTTTCACAATTACAGAACATCCACTTTTGCCAAGGCATGAACGAGCTTCTCTTTCCTTCACTCTAGTTCCTACCCAGGCAAAGATCACTCAAAGCTGAATGACTGAAGCTCCTCGAAGGTGATAAGTGGTTCTGAACTATTTGGGGTCCGCCTGTCCACTCCTCTGGAGGCTGGTGTCATGATAGAGAGGCTCCTCCAACACGGAGGGAAGAAAGGATAGTTAAGTTGGGTTATTTGGTTTGCTTCATTTAAAGTTAGATTTGGTTAAAAATAATTTACAAAGTAAAGAGAGACTAATTTTGAAAATAAGGTCATGCTGCTTGCCTTTGATTAAGTAAGTAAAAGCAGGCAGTACGGGGATGGGGTGGGAATGTCATTGTTCAATAGTTATCAACTGTGCTATTGGGCAGATGACTGGGCTAGGTGTGGCAGAGAAGAAAGTGACTCAGGAGTCCTCTCACCCATTGGGTAGTTTAAAATTGAAGAGACATGGCAAAGATCTTTTCAATGAACTTAGGAGGCATATCCTGAGGGATTTGGTTTTGTTTTAAACTGACTTAGAAGTTACAACACAGGTTAGAAACTGGGAGGGCTCGAGCATGAGGCTGACTCTGTGCACCTTCTACTGAAGCAGTTAAGTAGCCAGGTGACTAATGGGCTACTAAGGGCCTCTGGTGTCTGACAGGCCTTTTCATGGACATGTACGTGTTACAGAAGCAAAGACCAGCAGCTCCATGGGCTTGACCTTAGAGTGCTTTCAATTAGGGTCCCTCCTGGTGCTAATCTCCCTGGACTTGAGTGATAATTAAATGTGACTGCTTCTCTTCTATGTTCTATGGGCCTCAGCTTCCTTACAATCCCTCTCTTCTCTCTTTCCATTGTATTTCAGTTCATGTCAGAACATCCAGAACCACACAGCTCTGTTCACAATGCTCTAAGCTGCCCCTTTTCTTACCACATAAAATCTGGTAGGCACCCACAACTTACTCTTCTTCACCTCCATGAGCTAATGTTACCTCTCCACTTGCTAAGAAAGAGAAACTTCGCCAACCAAGAGGGCAGATAACTTAAGCTTGAAATCCTGCCTATGTCCCACCACCCCCTCTGACCCATGTCCACATACCTCCCAAAACAGCTCTACCAGCACATCATGCTGCTGCTCTGTGCCTAAGCTGACCAACCCTTCAGAGGGACTTGCACAAGTCTCAACAACCAGCCTCCCAACTCTGTTCCACAGCTCTCAGATGTGTGTGCTGGTCCAGCCACGGGGCTTCCCATGACTCTGCACATCAGAGCTTATCCTTGACCTGGGGTCTTTGCATATGCTTTTCCCCAGCCTCAAACCCTCTCTTCCCCTCATCAGTCCAGCCAGACCCCACCTAGCTGGCCCAAGCTTCACTGTGTTTCTTCTCCCCAACCTGAACCACTGACAGCCCCAGTGGCACCAGGGTGCAGCCACCATCATCAACTGTCACCTTTAATCCCGGCTTGATCTAAGTCAACTTTACCTATCCCAACAGGCCGCCTGGTTCTATAAGATCACGCTGAGCTCACAGTTGGGACTCAGATGTCTTCCCTAAGTAGTCCTTAAATCTCCCCCTTCATCCCTCTTCCCTCTCCCATCAATGCATTAACCTCAGAAAGACCTGCTGAGCGCTTGCATGCTGGCTCAGACCTCACCATCCAGCACACCTCACAATGCTCTCCTAGTGAGCATGCTTGCATGGTTAACTTCAATGGATGGGTAAAAGGGAACAATAAGGGGAAAAGGGGCTAGAAGTCAGACACACTGAATCAGAATCTCAGGAAGAGGACCCAGAACCTGCATTTTAACACAACTAATGCTACTCTGAATTGTGTTCCGTGAATTTCACAGTATAAAAGATACCTATAAAATACTTTTTTTTTTTTAAGATAGTGTCTCACTCTGTTACCCTGGGTAGAGTGCTGTGGCATCATCATAGCTCACAGCAACCTCAAACTCCTAGGCTACAGTGATCCCATTGCTTTAGCCTCCCATGCAGCTGAAACTATAGGCTTATGACACTACACCCAGCTAGTTTTTCTATTTCTAGTAGAGATGGAGTCTTTCTCTTGCTCAGGCTGGTCTCAAACTCCTGAGCTCAGGCAATCCACCCACCTTGGACCCCAGAGTGCTAGGATTACAGGCATGAGCCACCGTACCTGGTCTAAAATACATTTTTAATGCAGCACTTTGACCTTGGTAGTGGAATTACTTGGTTAGTCATCAGCCTCAGGTACACGATCAGTTACTTGAGGGAAAAAGCCTCATGGCATTGCTCATTCTATCACACTGTGTATTAGATACACAGAAAAAAAAATCCAAGCAACGTTTGGATAAATTTTTTTTAAATAATACATTTAACAGAGTTGTGTGATGCCACCAAGAATCATTGAATTATACAACTTCAACTGATGAATTGTGCAGTATGTGAATTATATCTCAGTAAAGCAGTTCGAAATATGTGGTACTAGTGGGTTAGTCACAGTTTATTGCCCCTGACACACAGAATGAGACAGAGTGAATTCACCAGGTTTAAGATACTCACAGGATGAGCCACAATACACTGTTTCACATGCACCAAGCCAGTAAACAACTTGGAAGGCAGGAGGCAAGAGCTGGAACTGCTTAAGACCACTCTGTCATCGAGGATGGCATCCAACTGAGCAAAAATCATCTTCTTCAGATCTAGGTTTTCTGGAACACATTCCTGAAAAAGAACATGTTCACAGTGTTACTTGTGATCCTTGTACTCAGGTTCCAAGCAAAGCAGTTCTTGTTTAATTCATTCCCCAAATGAACCGATTCAAAAATGATGGGGTTTGGAATGTGTTACCTCCAAATATGGCACCATGGCATTTGAGAAAAGAAGCAAGTAGTCCTTAAATCTCCCCTTTTATTCCTTCCCCTGGAATAAGTCAGCAGACTCTCAACCCGAGGCGCCCTTCCTAAACCCAGAGGAAAGGAACATCCTTATCTCTGAAGACACAGGAAAGAATGTGTACTTACAGGCCTTGCAAATTGCCCCCAGGTCATTGCCATTCACCTTTGTCCAATCACTCCTCTAAACAACTGCATACTCTTTTCGGAACTAAGCATAAAATACATGTTTCCCTGTCTCTGGGTCTCCACTTCTGAAGGTTCCTGTGTGATTTAAAGCTTGCATTAAATAGATATGTATGTTTTTCTCTTGTTAACCTATCTTTTGTTATAAGGGCCTCAGTCAAGAACTTTTTAAAAGATGAGGAACAGATTCTACTTTCTCCCCTAAAAAAAACATGAGCAACATTTAAGAATAAGAAAAGGCTACTGAGAAATAGGAAAAGTCTTGATAACTCTGGGAAGTAGGGGATGAATACATGGGAGTTTGTTTTACTTCCTACCTTTGAAGAGGTCTGAAAATTCTCATAATGAAGTCTGCCGACTATATGGGGGTGGATTCTACAAACAGAACACACACAGCACCCGGGCCAACCGCTGTAGCATCTTATTTTCCTATCTGTTCTGACCATGGCATCATCATAGCAACTTCAACAGATCAGATCAACTGATCCCCAAGCAAAAATCTCATCCTTATGAAATGAACAAACGTGTTTCACCTGTAACTCCCTCCCCCCATTGGAGTCTCCCAAGTCTATTCCTTTCTCCCTCTCTGTAGGTTGTCTATTTACTCTGCTGATTATTTCTTTTGCTGTGCAGAAACGTTTTAGTTTAATTAAGTCCCATTTGTTTATTTTTGTTTTTGTTGCCAAAGGCTCTTTGAGAATCCATTTCTAATTGGAGGTCTTTTTGAAAAAGACCTTTGTTTCTAAAAATCTAAAAGTACTTTAATACAGGAAGGGAGGGGTATAGAGGTAAATTTGGATTAGACACTGCAGATAACATCTGCTTTGAAATTCTAATTAGGAAGCTGGGGAGGGAGTGAGATGACATCTTCACACATCCCACATTGGCCCCTGGGTGAGGCGTCTTCCTGGGAACATGAGGATGAAGTGGACACTGCCCTGCAGTGGACAGAGTGGGACAGGAGGAGGATGTTCCAACTGCTCAAACACTTTGAAAATGCTGGAGCTATCCTTCTCCTCCTGCCACCTGTACCTCTGGGGATCACAACAGGAGTCACTCCTACTCAAGGTGGGTCCCTGCTCAGCTGGGGCCACAGATGCTGCACGGGTGATCTTAGGATAATGATTCCCAGTGTGGCCCTGTTGCGATCAGAATCAACTGTGGGCTTGTTAAAAATGCAAACGCTCAGGTCCCATCCCAGATTACTGAATCAGTCTCTTGGGTTAAGTCCAGGCATCTGTAATTTTAATAAGCATTCAGATGATTCCTCTTTTGACTAAAGTGTGAGAACCACTATTCTGAGGTGTGCACCCACAGTGCGCATGCTCAGTGCTCTCAGAGGGCTGTGCTACCAAACGTGTCCCCATCCCGAAGTGGGATGTCTTCTCTGCACTCTATCAAGCCCCCTCCTTCCTCAGCCACTCAGGGACAAACCCAGTGTGCCCTGACAGGGAAAAGGAACAACAGATTACCACTGTAGCCATCCCATGGCCTCTAACCAACTGGCTGATTTCACTGAAAGGTTAAATTTACATATAAGTTACTAAAAATAGGATCAAAGCCAACAGATAAGCAGAGGTGTGCAAAAATGGAAATTCGGTGAAGTACTACTAGAAAGTGTACCAGAATCACCCCTCAAAAGTAAATAAAATATGTTCAAGTTTAATTTAATAATATCTAACAGTATCTAATATATCAAAATCAGCTATATAAATAAGACACATAAATTTGTTTCTACATCATATACAAGATTTTAAGAGTTCTCGTCTAAGGATAAGGAGACCATTTTGCATTTTTTAACACTTTAAAAAAAATAACCAAATCTTGTGCAAATGTATTAAAAACAAAAGGTCATATAAGCACCACATCTCAAAGACAGGAAAAAAAAATGGAGTCATTTAAGAACTGTAAAGCCCATTGTGCTAAGTTCCCTTATCGAAAGGGGGACGAGAGCTGCAGTAGCTGGTGAGTTGTACTGAGTCATTCCCGGATCAGTTAAGTCTGCAAGTTGGGTTAAGTTTAAATGGAACCTTGTAGCAAAGCCAGAGACTAAGAATGATGCAGATCCTATTTAAGCTAAAAAAAAAGAGTGCCATGAATAGCCTTATTGTAAGCCTGTCATGCAGCTTCTCCCCTGAAATTCTATGCTTTTCTCCAGATCCTTTGATTATCAAAGAGGCAAGAAAACTTGAACCAGAGGAAACCCAAACCTGTTACAATTATGTAAGGGTTTTAATGGCACATTTGCTTGAAGTTTTGTTGCTGTTTTTACGAGTAACCCAATTGTGTTGGATGGGCTCCGCAGGGGTTATGAGGCCTCTGTCCCTATCACTCCTGAATTCATTTCCTTGCTATTCATTCGGTCTGAGAAAGGGGGTCCCTCCTCTCTTGTGGTTGATCACAAAGCTCATGGAGAATGCAGTCATTCTCTTTGCCCTGGAGGGGACGGCAGGAAAGGCAGGGAGAATGTCACACAGTGACACAACTGAGCCTCAGCTGCACTTGCTCTCCAATTTATAGTGATGCCACCAGGTAGGGCCCACCCTGTGCATGCTCAGCTCAACTGTCTTTTGGGGCCCCTGCTAGAGACAGCCACCAAAATGCTGTCACTGCTGAAGGTAATCAGCTTGGCTTTGCTAAGACTTTGATAGCATCTTTCAAAGTACCTGTGTTTGGGTTTTGTTTGTTTTGAGAGGGAGAGAGATGAAACACAAAATAAGTAATATTCTTGTGCACCACCACCACCAGAGCCTTTTGACAGAAATCTGGGGGAAAGTAAAGCAGAGAACAATTTCCCAATTATCATGCGTTATACCATAAGGAGCTTCCTCTTGCTGGCCCAGGCAGTATCAGTCAGTAGCTGAGAGGAGAGGCTAAGTTTAAACACTGTCTCTTTTCTCTTCCCTTCTTGAAAGGCAGAAAGAGGTATAACTTAAGTAAATCACTAATAAACATCAATGTCTTATTTGTAGCAGAAGTTACCCATGTATGACGCCATTTCGGAAAACCAGTACAGCCCAGGCAAGCCGGTGGGTCAGATAATCCCAGGGAAAGAGAGTGCTAGACATGGGCTCACTGCGAGCTCATCCTCTTGCAACATGAAACATGGTGCAAATACACATTTATTTTTCATGGTGAAAATAAAACACTGTTCAGGTTTTTCTATAATCAATTCGGGCATTTAAATAGGTATCCTGTTGCTAGAAAATCTGTTTGCTAGTGCAAAAGAGCTGGAAGCAATCTTCAACGTGTTTCCCGAAAGAAAAACCAAATTAGAAGACTTTAGTACTTAAGGTATTGCAAGAGACAGAGGAGTGAGAATCCTACTGCAATTGTAGCAGACAGACATTTTCTCTTGCTCGGGTAGAAGATGGAGGTGGTCTCCACTATGGCAAAGACCATATGGTTGGCACTAGGTAATCTCCTGGTTTAATCTATTTCATGAATAGCCCAGTTTCTATACCTGTAATCTTAACACTCCTGGGAGGCTGGGGTGAGTGGATTGCTTGAACTCAGGAGTTCAAGACCAGCCTGAGCAACAACAAGACCCCATCTCTACTAAAAATAGAAAAAAATCAGTCGGGCATTGTGGTGGGGGCCTGTGGTCCCAGCTACTTGGGAGGCTGAGGCAAGAGGATCGCTCTAGCCCAAGAGTTTCAGGTGGTTGCTGTGAGCTGTGATGCCATGGCACTCTGCCCAGGGCGATGGGGTGAGATTCTCTCTCTCTCAAAAAACAAAAACAAAAAAACCAGTTTCTCTTCACTGTTTCTCACAAGAGCACAATCTTTAATATCTATCAGATTAATAGGCTGCTATGACTATGCTTCAAGAGGTGTATACCATAATTATATAAAAAAAAAAACCCAAATCTTTTTGCTTTAGGAGAATAGTATATAGTTCAATGCAGTGATTTTCAACTGCTGTGCCATGAAAGGATCTTAGGTGGTGCCATGAAAATTTTTAGAGATCATTCATTAAATTATTTTTTGAAAGAAGTTCAAAACACATTAAGTGTTTTTTTTTTCACTTTTTTTTTTTTTTTGAACAACATAATTCGAGTCTGCCACAGAATATAACTATAGATTCAAGTATTTTGGGAGATAAAAAGGGTTAAAAAACACTGGTCTAATGTGTTAAGGAAAAAAGAAAAGAGCATTTCAGCTGTCAATAGCACAAGCAATACACTGCACTATGCCCCCAACAGGGGCTCATTTTTTCCTTTAAAAACCAAAATAAAGGGTTTTTTTTTAAAGTATATTACAAACCTTACACAGAGCTCTATAGTACTTTGGAACAAATTATGCCCAATAAAGATTTTACTTTCTAAAGTAAAAATCAGTGTAGACTGCATTTAGGAATGTGGCTTCCTGGGGCTTAGGTGTTCTGGTTACAGGCTTATTGTTTGCTTTACAGAGCAGTCCTTTCTCAGGGTGACCAGAGACCCAGAGGAGACTAACATGGCACAGGCAACAGTTGCTATGCTGATAGAGGGTCTGTTCATTTCCATCCTCATCGCAACAATTTTTTTGGTGCCTTTTATGCAATCGTTTATTTAGAATTGGCTTAAAATGCTTGACATGAAAAATACAGTAGAAATGGTTAACTACTGTATTTTAACCATTTTCAGGCTGAAATTACCATATATAATTTTACCGCATTTCTAATATTTGTCATAAGGAAGAAGTAAGACTTTTAAATATACTTTTTAAAAAGCGCTACAAAGAACATGAAATGTAAAATTAGAGAAAGAATATTTAAGGTATAAAGAATACATTTTTAAGCAAAACTGAAAATAAATTGCTGTGAGGGACATTGGTAACCCACAATAGCCAGCAGTGACTGAGACCATTTATTATCAGTGAGGGGTATCTTTAGATTCCAGTTGACAACTGAGACTTTGAGAAGACTACCCAAATTGTTTACATAGCTTTTTTCTGTCCCTAGATTGGACACACAGGTAGCATTTCCACCAGTGATCTCTGTTAACAATGTGGCAAGTCTCAAAGCAGCAGAGTGCAGGAGAGTCTGCTTGCCAGGATTAGGGGTAGGAACATGGAAATTAAAATCTACTACTCTTAAGATAATTTAACTAGATGTTTTCAGCCAAAAGGCCTTATTACTGCTTTGAATAAAATAATCTGCATTTGATATATTTTGTTAGGATGACAACCACTATTTTCTGAAAACATTCTCATTTTTGAAAACTTGAGCTTTATATATAGTACCATAAAACTAGTTCCCTTTGAAACCATACTGTCTCGTCATTAAATTCGTATTTTCAGCAGGAATAGCATGTTCAGTAGCTACCTTTACCTTGAGTCCCATCTGTCCATAGGAGAAACCAGGAACTGAAGCCATCTTTGCCTAAAGTTGCAAAAGTGCAACATAGCTTGGAAAAGTTTAGATCTTTTTTCTAATTAATTTTTAATTGACAAACCTGGCATACATTTATGGTGTATGGCATGTTTTGATACATGTAGTGTGGAATTGCTAAATCAAACTAATTAAGAAATCCACTACCTCACACTCACAATTTTTGGGGATAACATTCAAAAATCTCTTAACAATTCTCAGGTATACAATACATTGTTATTAACTCCAGCTATCATGCATAATAAACCTCAGCTTATTAATTCTGTCTAATTAAAATCTTATGCTTTTGGTAACTTCCTACCACCCTCCCCAAGCCTCTGGTAACCCCACACCACTCTGTTTCCATCAGTTGAACTTTTTAAGATCTACATATAAGTGAGAACATGCTGTATTTTTCTGTGCTTGGTTTATTTCACTTAACACAATGTCCTCTAGGTTTATTTATGTTGTCACAAACAGGGTTTCCTTCTTTTTAAAGGCTGACTAGTAGTCCACTGTGTATATTTGCCACATTTTCTTATCCATTCATCTCCTGATGGATACTTAGGTTGGCTCCATTTCTTGGCTATTATGAATACTGCTATAGTGAATGTGGGAGTGGCAATCTCTTTAAAACACTGATTTCTTTTGTATATATTCGGAAGACTTGCTGGATCATATGGTAGTTCTGTTTTTCATCTTTTGGGGGAAAAAAATCTGTACTAATTTATTATTAAGGGTTCCCTTCTCTCCATATCCTCTCCAATACTTCTTATCTGTGTTAGATATTCTAAAAGGCAATTTTTCTCATCTTAAGGTTAATGCTGTCTAGTTGCTAGGACAGGAAGTTTGCAGTAAGGAAAGATACTTTTTTTTTTTTTTTTTTTGAGACAGAGTCTCAAGTTGTCGCCCTGGGTAGAGTGCCGTGGCATCACAGTTCACATCAACCTCAAACTCTTGGGCTTAAGCGATTCTCTTGCCTCAGCCTCCCAAGCAGCTGGGACTACAGGTGCCAACCACAATGCCCAGCTATTTTTGTTGATGTTCTTGCAGTTGTCATTGTTGTTTTAGTTGGCCAGGACTGGGTTTGAACCCGCCAGCCTTGGTGTATGTGGCTGGTGACCTACCTACTGAGCTCTGGGAGCCGCCCAAGAAAGATATTTTAACTAGGAATAGAGATGTTCAAGATTAGCTAAGCTTACAAAACTATAGGTAGGAATTTTAGAGCTTTTGTAGAAGAAATCTGGCTATTTTTTATTAATTTAAAAATATTAACAATTTATCTTTTAAATACTTTTTCTTTCAGCTTTGACAGTCAGATGTTATGTTAGTCTGTTTTCCTGATTCCTTTATTAGCCATTTAATCTCTTCCTCATGTCACTGAAGGGGAGCAAAAAATCACACCTTTCTGAAAGTAATTACGAGTTCTATCTATAATAAACATGTCTCATTTTAAGTTTTTTTTTTAACATTATCAAGTTGCTTTTTCTTTAATAGTCTTCCCTTTAATTTTTTCTGTAGGTTAAGAGTTGCTGATACAAACACTTGTAGTGACCCCGACCCTCAATTTCTAACATAATTCTGGCCTGTGACAGTCTGAGTGTATACTCATGGATCGGGCATAAGTTACTGGGGCTACTTTGATTGCCCTTCCTGTTCTATAAATCATTCAGAAAGCCCAAGCAGTGTGTTCCTTGCCAGATACTGTGAAGAGGCAGATAATCTGTGAAAAGGCATATCCTGTTGCCCCCACAACCCTTAAATGTGAGTCCTCCCTACCCCCAAAACAGGAAGTTTCCTGGAAGAACAAGAATCGAGAGGAGGTGTGGTAGGATCACTATTTCAATGACCTGCCTGGCAAAGCCATACAAAACCAAAGCATTCAGGATTCTATGGCATGGCTCTGATAGTTTCCCCTCCCATCAGCAAAGACAACTGATGAATTTAGAAAGAGATGACTTAATATAAATGGACATAATATTTATTGGTTTGTCTGTATTTGTTTTTAAAAACTGACCTTTGGCCTCTGACAGAATTCAACTAAAACCATCCCCTTGCCAGATTTTCCCCATAGGTACCAGAGCAGCTATTAAAAAAAGAAAACATACAACCCTGAGAACAAAGGTGAGAAGGTAACTTCATGCCAAACTTCTCACAAATTAAAGAAAGAGTGTACGCTAATACAAACATGGATGTACGAGCTCTTTCCCATCTTGCAAGAGGGTGGGTGAAAAAGCCGAGATGCTGGGTACGAGGGAGAAGAACCCTGAAGTCCAGAAGGCTGATGCTAGAAGGGGAGTCTGGAGGCTAAAATGCCCAAGGAGGGGAAGTCCCACTGCAGTCATAGTCTCGTCAGAAGAACTGGCAGATATTCCCCATCTACTATGAATTCTGGAAAGGCCAGGTACAGAGGAAGTACTCAGCTGCTAACTACAGGATTGAAAAGAAAAAGGAGAAGGTTCTTGCCACTGTTACAAAGCCAGCTGGTGGTCTTGGGGGTGGGGGTGGGGGATCTTTGCAAAATGCCCGGATGTCATCGGGCTGAAGATGTGCCTCCAAAGCTGCTGGGTTACAGCAAAAACCCTTCAGTCAGCACGTGAGGGAACTGGGCGAACGCCATGCCCGAACCATTTTGATCCTCCTCACTGGGGGTCTCAGAGGCAGAGGGTAGTTTTCCTGAAGCCTCTGAGTCATGGCTTGTTACTTATGCCTGGAGCTTTGGTCCTTAAGTTCCTCTGCAGAGAGCACACCAGAAATGTGTCATCGCCTCCACAACAACTGATAACGATAATGTGAAAATCCCAGACCATCTTACCAGCCTTAGACTCCAAGCAGCAGCAGCTACAGAAGCCCAACACCAGGATGTGCTGTCTCTGGCACAGGAAAAAAGAGAATATGAACTGGCAGAGCAGTGCTAGGTCGATCAGAAAGCTGTGGACTCACATTTTACCAAAAATCAAAGCTATTCCTAAGCTCCTAAAGTACCTCCAATCTGTGTCTGCCTTGAAGAGTGGAGTTTATCCTCTCAAGTTGGTACTCTCTATTTCTTCTGGTTCTGGCAATATCAGATTAGAAAACCTAAGAATCCTCCTTCTTGAAATACCACATAATTCTAATAAAAAATGATCGTTTTAAACAAACAGCTGTGCTTTTAGGGAAATAAGGAAAATCACCAGGTGAAATAAATAAACAAGGAAACCAAAAACCAAAGCAGCCAGCATTAGAGCTCATTTGGGTGAAAAGCAGATTTCAGTGGTCAGAGGTGGTGTTCAAATGCCCTCAAAAAGAGCTGAGCTGAACCCTTGGGGCTCATGATTCAGGGAGTGGGAATCAAGACCACTAGGGTAAAACTGAGACCCTCAAAAGGCTATATTTTCAGTGAACTGGCCAATTAGTTAACAAAATAAACCCTGCCCACCTGCTGAGAGCAAAGAAGGAGAAGCTGGTCCAGATCTGGACTCTAATTGGGAAGGTCACAGGGTGGAAGGAGGGGTAAATTAACATGTGAATTTTACCCAGGATCTGGAATTCAAGGCTATCCTACACCTGGAATCTGGACACGAGCAGATGAAGTACATGAAATTGCTCCCAGGCTAGCCATAAGCCTAGGAGAAGCAAATTAAAAAAACTCCAGAAGGACACTTGCTGGATTAGGCCACATCTTTCTCCAGATTCGCAAATTAATAACCCTACTGAAGAAAGCTCACAACCCAAAATCACAACACGTAGGAAACCCTCTAAACAGAATAAAGACCAGGATCAGATAACAAAGAAATGCACACAACTGACAACAACCACAACAAAAAAGAAGAGTCTAATAGAGTTAAAAAAGCAAAGAACAAAAAAAGCATAAGGATGCAAACCCAGAAAGACTACATAGGTTTGAAAAAGCACTAATTAGATTAGAACTTAAAGTTACTGAAATCAAAGAAAATAAACAACTTAATAGGTGAAGCAATAAAGTAAACACAGCTTAAGAGTGAATTAGTAAACTAGAAAATAGAGGTAAGAAAGTTCCCCAGAATGCCATAGCAGTGGTTCTCAAACTGTGGGTCCGGACCTATTTGTAATAAGGAAGATACATTGCAGCATTAGGAAGGTTGAGAACCACTGCCATATGGAAAGACAAAATCTATCAAGCAAAAATGTCCATCAAAAAAGAGATTCAGGCTGGGTATAGTGCCATACCTATAATCCTAGTGTTTTGGGAGGCTGAAGGATAAGGATCCTTTGAGCCCAGGAGTTTGAGATTAACCCAAGCAAGAGCAAGAGCAAGACCCTATCTCCATAGGAAAAAAAAAAAAAGTAGAGAAATTAGCTGGGCACAGTGGCATGCATCTATAGTCCCAGCTACTCAGGAAGCTGAGGCAACAGAAATGCTTAAGCCTAGGAGTTGGGGGTTGCAGAGAGCCATGATGATGCCACTGTACTCCACCATGTGTGAGACCCTGTCTCCAAAAAACCCCCACCATTATAGTGTAACATTGTAACACTTCTTTCTCAATTATTGATACAAGCATATAAAAATTTGGTTAATACATAGAAATTAAAACAACTAATAACTTTGATCTATTCAACATCTAAAGAGCCTTGCACCCATCTACTGAAAAACATATTCTTTTCAAGCACACATGAAATATTTATGAACAGTGGCTATACTATATCACAATGCCAGCTACAATAATTTCAAGGGATTCTTACCATACAAACCATGTTCTCTAATCACAGTGCAGCTTACACCGGAAGTCGATAAACAAAAAATTATCCCCCCAGAGTTAGAAACTTAAAAACAAACTTCTAAGAAGCTCTGGGTCAAACAAAACTCTAAGGAAAATTAAATTATAGTTGAAAATGAAAATACTGTATATCAAAGTTTGAGAAGCTCAAGTAAAACATTTCTTTCCAGTTTTCTGCCAGGGCTGGGTTTGAACCCGCCACCTCTGGCATATGGGGCCAGTGCCTCACTCCTTTGAGCCACAGGCACTGCCCAAGTAAAACATTTCTTAAATAGAAATTTATGCTTTAAATGTTTTAAGAAAGCCTAAAATATGAATAAGCCAAGTATCCAACTTAAGTAAACAGAACAAATCCAGGGAAAATACAAAGAATGATAGAGATAAGAACAGAAATAAGTCATATAGACTATAGGGCAAGTATAGGAGACTCATTCTTTTAGAAGACTAATGAGTTTGGGGAACTTCTTGAAAGCATCTTCTTTCCAGCCATTAAGAAAGGAAGATCCTCAAAGCTCAGTCCTATGTCCTCTCCTCATCCACCCTGTACCTTCTCCCTAGAAAATCTCATCCAAGCCCTCAGCTTAAGTTACTAAGCTACCTATTTACTCATGAATCTCACATTTATTTCTCTTTCTCATACTATCTTTATATGAATACCTCAAAGGCACCTCAAGTTTACCTAATGGGGTCCCCACTTCTAGTGCCTGCTGGTATGTACTATAGCTGGTAGACCTTTAGAAAGCAGACCTTTCAATACTCTCTTAATGAAAAGTGATATTAATACCAGAATCCCAGACCCTTAAGTAAAAAATTACTAGGCTTACTGTAGGAAGTCTCTTTGTATAAAATATTTCTATATTGAATGTGATAAAATTTGTAATCAGCAATGTCAATTTTTAGTAATCTAAGGCTTGGCAAATTTTTTAAAATTTCAATATTGACTGGCATAAGCAACATATTTTTACTGATTACCATATATTTAAGGATATCATAAAGGCCATTACCCCCCCTCCCCCCCAGAAGTACATAACCACATCTAGGACAAACTAGGTTCAAATACGTGTTGGTGGAAACTCCAAGATCAGGAGAGGACCGGAAGTGTTATATTTCCATATTTTAAAAGGTTACAGGTTACATGCAGGAGAAAATACAAATGTTAGCAGAATGCTACCCATCTTTTGAACCGACATTTACAAAATGTTTGTATTTAAACAAATATTGGCACTACAAAGTAGAATTCAAAGATGTAAGCAAGCTCCATGCAGGCATAAATTTAGAGTTTGTTTATTGCTGTATTCCTGGCTTCAAGAACAGTGCCTGACACTTGTTGAATCAGTTAATGGATCAATGAAAAATTCTGTTCATTATAGTAGTTGATTTCCTGCAATGCCCCAGGCTCCATGAATTTACTCATTTACTCTTTTCTGTCATTATTTTAGAGGAAGTGTCCAAGTAGGGCTGGAGGAAGAAACATAAGACATATCCCTTTCTTCAAGCAGCCCTTGGGCAATCCCAGCCAATCCTGGACCCACACATTTAAAATAGATTCTTTGACACAAGCTAAAAGTCTGTTTCCAACACTGCATTTCTTCAGACTTAGGTTGACTCTCTGTTGGGAGTCCAGGCATTTGCCCCCTCCCCTAGAAGAGTAGTTTAGAATCTTGAAGAAGGGCCGTGCATGAAGTAGATCCACTGCGGGAACACTGAAAAGATAGAAATCTGAAACAGGGCACCATGGTTGGCATTCACATGTAAATTCCAATATTAGTTAAGGAACTAATCTATGTAAGGAACTTTAACCAGGTAAACAGAATGAGATGAAGCACTTTGCTTTTCAAGGAACACATGTTGGCTCAGCGCCTGTAGCTCAGTGAGTAGGGTGCCAACCACATACACGGAAGCTGGTGGGTTTGAGCCTAGACTGGGCCTGCTAAACAACAACTGCAACCCCCCAAAAAAAAAAAAAAATAGCTGGGGCGTTGTGGCAGGCACCTGTAGTCCCAGCTACTTGGGGGGCTGAAGCAAGAGAATTGCTTAAGTCCAAGAGTTGTAGGTTGCTGTGAGCTGTGATGCCACAAGTTGGAGGTTGCTGTGAGCTGTGATGCCACAGTACTCTACGGAGGGCAATGTACTGAGACTCTATCTCAAAAAACAAACAAAAAAAATGATAAGCAGGACATGTGAACATACTCAGAGTGCCAGGCAATATCATAGGAATAATGGTAATGAGAAAGTCTTCACAAGGACTTAGACCTAGCCTCAACTTATCTCAATCCACAATTAAGGAGATCTGCTCCTAGCCTAACTGCCCTCTGGTAAAGGAGAAAGATAACATCAACCAGAACCTCAGTTTTTTCTAAACAATGTCTTACACTCAAAGAGGAAACAAAGTATCAGAGAAGACATAGGACATTCAGATAACAGTGTTAGCAGACATGAACTCCAAAATAACTATAATTAATATGTTTAAGGAACTACCAAGTATTGAGCAGTTCAGCATATTAATTATGAAAACAATCAGAAATTCAACAAAAACTAAAACTGAAAGGATGAATTTAAAAGAAGATTAAACTTAGGGAAATAATATGCTGAGAGACATATCAAGGTAAGGTATCCAGACTAAATGAAGAGATAAATGATTTAAAACAGAAACAAGTTTAAACACGGAAATGTTGAAAAATTCTAACATACGAGTAAGTGACATCTCAGATAAGGGTGGAGAGGAGAAAGAAAGAGGAAATGAATGAATGAATGAATGAATATAAGGATGGAGAAGCAATGAAGAAAATTCCAAAATTGACTAAAGAATGTAACGTGCTTATGACATTATGGGCATCCAGAGAATGAGACACTGTTATTACAGCAAGCAAGCCTACTCAACGTTTAATGGACTGAGAAAGTACACAAGATATAACATTAAAGTAAATAAAGGATATAAAAGTCTTCCTTATAACTTCACAAAATGGACATAAAATATTGGAAAGAAATACACAAAATAGTAACAGGGGCTCCATCTCTGGGCAATAGGCATACTAATAATGGTTTTTCTTTCTTTCTTTTCCTTTTTTTTTTTTTTGAGACAGAGTCTCACTATGTTGCCCTGGGTAGACTGCTGTGGTGTCACAGCTCACAGCAACCTCTAACTCCTAGGCTTACGCGATTGTTTTGCCTCAGTCTTCCAAGTAACTGGGACTACAGGTACCCGCCACAATGTCTGGCTATTTTTTGTTGCAGTTTGGTGGGGTTGGGTTCGAACTCACCACCCTTGGTAGATGGGGCCAGAGCCCTACCCAGTGAGCCACAGGCACCACCCAATGCCCAGCTATTTTGTTGTTGCTGTTGTTGCATTTGTCTTGTTTAGCTGGCCCAGGTTGGATTTGAATCCGCCAGCCTGGGTGTATGTGGCCGGCATAGTAACCACTGCGCTACAAGCACAAAGCCCTAATAACTTTTTTAAAAATTGTTTTATCTTGAGACAGAGTCTTGCTCTGTCACCCAGGCTGGAGTACAATGGTGTAATCATAGCTCACTGCAGCCTCAAACTCCTAGGCTAAAGTGGTCTTCCCACCTCAGACTCCCAGGTAGCTGCCTGGCTAATTTTATTTTTTATAAAGATAAGGTCCATGCTATTCTGCCCAGGCTGGTCTCAAACTCCTTATCTTAAATGCTGCTCCCACCTCAGCTTCCTAAAGTGCTAGGATTATAAGCATGAGCCACCATGTGGGCCAATTTTTTAAATACTTTTCTGAATTTTCCAATTTTCTATAATTACTATGAATTACATCTACAGACAGAAGAATGCTGATTTGTGAATACAGGATATGATTTCATAATACATTCAGATTAGAATTATGCTAAAATATATATTTCAAAAGAATGTAAAGAAGTATATAAAAATGCTATTATCTCAGAGTGCTCTAAGATGCATAAATATAATGATCTTAGAGTGATGGGATTCAAACAGGTTTTTCCTCCATTTTTCAAATTTTTTTTTTTTTTTGCAGCTTTTGGCCAGGGCCGGGTTTGAACCTATCACCTCTGGCATATGGGACCAACACCCTACTCCTTTGAGCCATAGGCACCACCCCCAATTTTTTTTTAATTAACTTTAACACATTGACTGCCACACTAGAAAATTTTTTTCCTTGGGGCCATAGTGATTTATTAGGTCAAGGACAGTAACTACCATGTGAGTTGTATTTAACTCATGCTAGTTTTGAGCGTAGGGCCTTGTGAAACATATATAACTCACATCTCTAGACCTAATTAAATACTGGAGCCCCAAGGAAAAAATTTTTTTTCTAGTGTGGCAGTCATTGCACAAGAGATGTGTGAGTTATATATGCTTCACGAGGCACTGGGCTCAAAACCAGTAGCAGTACAACTCACAAGGCAGTTAATGTGTTAAGGCAAGGCAAAGTTCAAGAACAGTGTTAAAAACTATGAATGGTCTGAGATTTTATCCTAGCTGCGAGCTACCTATTAGTCTACCACAGTTGTGTAGATACTTAGCTCAGAGACAAAGGACAGTACTATGCACAGGATAGTCAGCAGTGTGAGTTGAGTTTCACGTTCACATTAGTCTCCCTTACCCTCAAGTTTCAAGGGGTGATGTGGAGGGACTCAGGTGGATTCTGGGAACCTTTCATAGCTGACTATAAGCAAACCTACACACCCTTTGCCCCAGAGGGAGATACCATCTCTCTCTTTCAAGGGTGTTAAGTATACAAACATCTTTGAAAAAATCATTTAGAGAAGGTTCAGCATCCATTGCACAGAGGTTATGGCGTCAGCCACATACACCGAAGCTGGAGGGTTCAAACCCAGTCTGGGCCAGCTAAATAACAATGACAACTGCAATAAAAAGTAGCCGGGCATTGTGGTAGGCTCCTGTAGTCCCAACTGCTTGGGAGGCTGAGGCAAGAGAATCACTTAAGCCCAAGAGTTTGAGGTTGCTGTGAGCTGTGATGCTACAGTACTCTAGGGCGTGGGCCCCATATACCGAAGGTGGCAGGTTCAAACCCAGCCCTAGCCAGCCAAAAACTGCAAAAAAAAAAAAAAAAAAAAAAAAAAAGAAAAGAAAAAAAAAGAGGCAGTTAGTACCTGTGCATAATCTATCAGAAAAATCTCTATCTAACAGAAAACTATCTCCCAGCAGCCAAATGGAGAAGCATTTTCTAGTTTCTCTATTGGTCATCAGTTGATGTGCTGGTCTGGCTAGTTTTCCCCATTCTGCCCAGTGGGGAAGGCCCAATTCCTCAAAGAATAATCCCTCTTCATTCAAAACAATGCAAGGACAAAGTACCAAGTGGGGTTGAGGGGTTTTTCCACACATGGAAGCTGGGTATGGCATTGAAATTAGTTAATAAAAAAAGCAAATTAGTCAACTTGAGAATTTATAAAAAAATACTACTAAAAAGTAGTAGTATTTACAAAAATTGTACTACTAAAAACTAGTTTTAGTTTAAAAATAAGTAGCAGCCATTCTAATCTTGTGCACTGTATGTAGCTTCTATGTATTATAGTTAGCATATGGTTATGTGTGTCTCACCACTGCATTACCTTGAGCAATATTCTTGGCTATCCATCTCTAAGAAGCCAGGTCAGAGACAGGACCAACTGGGCTGGGTAACAATGTCCACAGGTCTGCCCGTGTTGATTCAAACAGTAGTGTTGAGAAAATTCCTCACTATTCCCATGATAAACCAACCTGACCACTAAGTACTAAAATGAAAGGAGCCTTTCATTTGTGGCAAAACCATTTTATCATCTAGTTTGAAATTTTTGAGCAATCATTTCTTTTAAAACTGTATGTATGCCAGGAAGATTTAACCAGCAGCTGAAATGTTTCATTTCATCCTGTAACAGCTGTTGGTGTAGAGAACAGACTGAAAGAATTACTCCTGGCACAGGACAGCCGACAGATGATCCCACCTGTATGTGAGGAGGCCCACTGATTTCCCAGTCCACTTAAGACAGCTCTCAGTGGACTTACATTTCTCAAAGTTCAAATGTCCATAGGACAAATCTAAGGGAGATAATCAGGAACAACTGGGGTCCTTTGTGACATCAAATGCCAACCCAACATATGACTCATTCAACATGCAATACAAATATCTTAATTTACTGAAGGGGCAATAACACAAAACTCTCATTGCTGAAAACCCACACTATTTGGGAAAAGGCAACTGAAATAAACCCTCTTTCCTGAGGGGAGGGGCAGGAAAAGATGCTGGCCACCCCTCCTCCCGGGGAGAGCCAGGAGCACTGAGGAGGCCCCACCTCCAAGCCCCAGGGACACAGGGCCTGTTCCAGAGCCCTCCCACTGCTCCTCCTCCTCCCCAGGTTGACAAGTATTAGGTAGCAAGTAATAAGAGAATACTTCTGGGAGAGGGACACCACAATGAGAGCATGGAAAGAGATTCTCTACGAGGAAAGTGTGAAAGGAAAACTAAAAGCTGAGGGTGGAACAGATATTGAAGGGGAAAAAAGCCCACAAAACACTCTGACCAACCAGTCTTCATCTTAACTACAAGGCATTGCTATAGGAATCTGAAACCTTTAGTGCACCAAAGGTAACCATAGCAACCACAAACCTTAAACCTTGCCTAACTTCTAACTACATCAATTCAAATCCCCACAATGAAAGCACAGCAGAAGGAAAGGCTGGCCAACTCTCAGACACAAAAACAGTTTACTTGAGTATCTACTCTCCTGCTAAAGATATCTGGCTTTCAAAAAAAAAAAATTTGAGGCGTGCAAAAGACAAACAAAAAGAAAACAAACACCATCCAAGAGAAAGTCATCATCAAAACCAGACTCAGATATGACGCAGATAGTGGAACAATCCGATAGTAAATTTAAAATAACTATCATAATACATTAATGACTGTAATGAATGATGTGGATGACACACAAATTCATATGGGTAAATTTCAGCAGAGACATGGAAACTATAAGAAAGTATCAAATAGAATGCTACAACTTAAAAAGTAACAGATGAAGAATGTCTTTGACTGCCTTATAAGTGGTCTCAACACAGCTGAGGAAAGACTCTGTCAACCAGAAGATTAGTCAATGGAAATCATCTAAAATAAAAACCAAAAAAACAAAAAGACTGAGAAGAACAAACAGAGCATCTGGGACCTCTACTAAAAACATTAAATGACCAAGCATTTGTGCAGTGGAATTTTAGAAGCAGAAGAGACAGGATGGAGTAGAAAAAAATTAAAAGAAGTAACAGCTAAAAGTACTCCAAAACTTAGAATTAAAATTACCAAATTGCATATCCAGGAACCTCAAAGAAAATAAAGCAGGTTGTATACCCTCCCTCCCCAAAAGATTCCCACATCCCTAAATATATTATAGTCAAATTCCTAAAATCAAAAGATAAGAAATACCAAAGGCAGTCAGAATAAAAAGTCACAATGTACAAGAACAAAGGAAAGAATTATAATAGACTTTATGTTAGAAATAATTCAAGGTAAAAGACAATGGAGTGACAGCTTTAAGTGCTGAAAGAAAAAGAAAAACCTGTCAACCTAGAATTCTAAACCCAGCAAAAATCTTTTTCTAAAATTAAGAAATAAAAACTTTTTGAGAAAAGCAACTTAGGGAGTTCACTTACAGATTTAATCAATCTACAAGAAATTTTATCTACAGGCAGAAGAAAAAGCAACAAGACATAAAACTATCTACAAAAGAAATAAGGAGCTCCGAGAAATGGTATAATTGAAGGTAATGTAATTTCTTTTTATAGTTGCTCTAAAATATAACTGGCTATCCAAGGCAAAACAGCAGCAAAGGCATTGCAAATGCCCATGTAAAAGCAAATGTAGGACAAAATGGCACAAAGAATGTGAAGCAGCATAATATTAAAAAGTAGCCCCTGATTATAGATGTATACTTTACACTACTATGACAACTATTACTACTGTTTTTTAAAAGAAGTATAAATAAATCAATAATGGAAATAAAATGTTCAATTAATAGAAAGGCAGGAGAAACAAAGAACAGATGGAACAAACAGAAAACAACTAATAAGATGCTATATTAAAACACAGCCCAAAAGCCAGAACTGTCTAGCCTGTAGCCTGCAGGCCACAGGCTGCCTGCTGATTCTGTGAGGGCTTTTTTGCTTATCTGTGGTGTCAGATATCACAAAAAGTATGCATGGATCTTTGTATGTGTAGCACAAAAGAAAAAAGTTTGGACACCCGTATTTAAAGCCATCTGTATCAATAATCACATTCCATGTGGATAATCTAAAGAAACACATCTATTATAAGATAGCAACTGTCAGATCCAATTAAAAAGAAAGCAAGACCCACTATAAACTATATAGGAAAAAATACCTAGTTTAAACATACTCAGATAGCTTAAAAGTGAAAGAATGGAAAACATATCTCCTGCAAACACTCACTAAAGGAACGTGTGGTTGCTATATTAATATCTGAAAAAAAGCAGACCTAAGATAAGAAATACTATCAGAGATAAAGAGGGGTATTACATAATGATAACACAGTCAATTTTCTAAGAAAATACAACCCTAAATCTGTATGTACCTAACAGTGCTGAAGCTGGGATGAGGGGACAAATAGACAAAGTAAAGAGGATTTTTAGGGCCAGGAAAATACTCTATATGATACTATAATGATGGATACTTGTCAATACATGTTTATCTAAAACCATAGAATGTATAACATTAAGAGTGAACCATAATATAAACTATGGATTTTAGGTGATTATGATAAGTCGATGTGGGTTCATCAATCGTAAAAAACGCACCACTCTGGTGGGGATATTGATAATGGAGGACAGCAGGGGGTTGTGGGAACTCTCTATACCATCCTCTTAATTTTGCTATGAAACTAAAACTGCTCTAAAAATTAATATTTTGAACTTAATATATTTTGGATATTAAACACTAATTTCTAAATACTTTTAAAATACATGAAATAAAAGCTGAGAATTGACCGGAGAAATAAACAAATCCAATTATTACTGTACATCAGTAACTCTCAGGACAAGTACATGAAAAAACAATAAGCTCACAGCAGCTCTGAATAACATTTCAACCAACTTCATCTACCTGGCGTTTGCAGACCAATAGACCCAAAAGCAGCAAAATGCATATGTTTTTCCAAGTATACATGGAGTATTCCCCAAGATAGATCATATTCTGACCCTGAAACAAACCTCAACATTAAAAGAACAGAAATCATACAAAGTATGTTCTCTGACTATAAATGAACTAAAGCAGAAATCCATAAGGAAAGGGTATCTAAAAAAAAATCACCAAATATTTGGAAATTAAATAAGACAATTCTATATATCCAAAGCAGAATTCTTGTGGGAAATTAGAATATTTTGAATTTGATAAAAATAATGACATATCAAATTGTTGGAATTAACGAAATTCAATGTTGAGAGGGAAATTTAAAGCCTGCATATTTACATTAATAAAGAAGAAAAGTCTCAAGTCTTTAACCCCAGCTTCTATATTAAGAAACAAGAAGAGAAAGAGCAAATTAAATACAAAGAAAGCAGAAGGAAAGAAATAAGACCAGAAATCAAAATTAGAAACAGAAAAACAACAAAGAATATCAGTGAAATCAAAGCTGGTTTCCCAGGGAGAAAACCAACGACATTAACAAACCTCAAAGCAGATGGCCAATAAAAAGAGAAAAGACAAATTGCCAGGATCAAGAATAAAAAAGGGGATGCCACTGTTAGTCCTATAATCATTAAAAGGATGAAAAATAGTATGTGTAATCTTTATGCCAAGAAATCCTACAATTCAGAATAGACTAATTATTTGAAGGACACAAACTACCAAAACTCACTCAAGAAGAAATAGAAAATCTCATTAGTCTACGCCTAGTAAAGAAATTAACAGGCTTTAAACTACAAGTTCAACATAAAAAACTCCAGGCCCAGATGATTTCATTGCCAAAATCTGCTAAACATTTTGCCAACAAATACTGCCAATCTTTAAGAAAAAAGACACAGAAGAAACATTTCTTAACACATTTAATGAAGCCAGAATTACAGTAAAACAAAAATACCAAAGACATTACATACAAGAAAGTAATATCCATTACAAACACAAATGCAAAATGTCTCAACAAAAAAGGATAGTACAGGATAACCAACTACAGTTTAGCCCAGGAATGCGAGAGTTTTAAAATAAATCAAGGTAATTCACAAATATAAACAGATTTAAAAAGAAAGATCATATCATTCTAACAGACATAAAAAGAAATCATTTCACAAAATTCTACATCCATTCCTTTAACATGATAAAGTATAAATCCTATCATAACATCACGCTTAGTGGTGAAACACTGAAGGCTTTCCCCTTAATGTTGGGAGAAAGACAAGACTCCTGTCTCACCAATTTTATTCCACATCATATTGGAGTAGGTGCAATAAGGCAAGGACATAAAAGGCATTTAGATTGAAAAGAAATAAATAAAACTGTCTTTACCCACATAAGACATGAATGTCTACATAGAAAATCTTTTGTAGAGAATCTACAAAAAACTTGAAGGGCTAGCAAGTTCTACAAGATTACAGGACACAGGTCAATCAGGTCAGCAATAAATGATTGAAATAAAAAAATTTTTTAGATACCACATACAATAGCATGCCAAAAACTTTCTTAGGCATAACTCTAACAAAATGCCTTAAGAATCTATATTCTGAAGATTACAAAATGCCAATGAAATAAGCCAAAGATGACCTAGGAAAAGCGGAGGGCTATACCATGATCACAAATTGGAAGGCTCAGTATTGTTAAGATGTCAATTCCCCACAATTCGACCTACCAATTCACTGAAATCCTCCCAAAATTACAAAAAGGTTTTTTTTAATATAGATATTAACAAGCTATTCTAAAAGTTATATGAGAAGGCAAAGGAATCAGAATAGCCAAAAACATTTTGAAAAAGGACAGAGTTGGATGGATGACACACAATCTAATTTCTAGACTTACTATGAAGCTATAGTAATTAAGAGAAAGTGGTATTAGTACTGTAACACTGACACATATGATACAGGCCAGAAATAGACCCAGACAGATACATTTACATGATATTTTTTCTTTACAAAGATTGAAAGATAAGTCAATGGAGAAGAGATAGTGTTCAACAAATGGTGCCGGTACAATTGGATTTTCAAATACAAAAAATTCAAACTTCCTCTATGTCTAATATGAAATTGGTTCAAGTGGATCATAGTCATAAATGTAAAATTTAAAACTATAAATGTTCTAGGCTCAGCACCCATAGCACAGTGGTTATGGCAATGGCCACATGCACCAAGGCTGGCGGGTCTAACCCTGCCCGGGCCTGCCAAACTGCAATGACAACTACAATTAAAAAATAGTCTGGGGTTGTGGTGGGTGCCTGTAGTCCCAGCTACTTGGGAGGCTGAGGCCAGAGAATCATGAGTTTGAAGTTGCTGTGGGCTGTGATGCCACAGCACTCTTCCAAGGGCAACATAGTGAGACTCTCTAAAAAAAAAATATATATATATATATATATGTAAATAAATAAAAATAAAAATAAACTATAAATGTTCTAAAATAAAACAGAAGAAAATCTGTGTGGCCTTTGGTTAGACAGAATTTTGGAATATGATTCCAATATCAGCAACTATAAAAGAAAAAATTGATAAAACTGACTTTACTAAAACTAAACATTTGTACCCTAAACAGGGTACAAAAGAAGCTGGTCTGTGAATGGGAAAATGTTAGACATTTACAAGTTAAAGACTTAAAAATGAAGAAACAAGTCACAGAAAATCAGGAGAAAATATTTTCAAATTATCTTTCTGACAAAGGACTTGCATCCAGAATACAATCATCCCTTGGTAACCACAGGGGATTGGTTCTAGGACCCCATGAGGGCAGTGAACTCCTCGGATGCTCGAATCCCTTATATAAAATGGTATGGTATTTTCATGTAACCTTCATATATCCTCCTGTACTTAAATCATCTCTAGATTAACTGTAATGCCTAGTACAATCTAAATGCAATGTAAATAATTGTTATCCTGTATTTTTTATTTGTATTATTTTTTATGGTTGTATTTATTGTCCCCCATTTTTCCATCTGCAGTTGGCTGCACCCACAGAAACCCACAGATACAGAGGGCCAACTATATATGAAGACCTCCAAAAGATCAACAATTTTTTTTTTTTTTTAAGTAGGCAAAAGATCTAAATAGGCACTTCACCAAAGAAGATACATGGGTGGCAAACAAACATGAGAAAAGATCATAATTAGTGATCAGGGAAATGCAAGTGAAAACCACAATGGCATGCCACTACATTGACTTAGAACAAAGAACCCAAAAGACAATATCAAGTGCAAATAAGGGTGCAGAAAACCAGGCACTCTCCTACTGGAGAGTGCAAAACGGTACAGTCACTTTAGAAAAATGTGTTGTAGTCTTTTATAAGGCTGAACATATACCCACACTCTTTCCTACATACGTACCCAATAGAAATGAAAACTTGTGTTTACACAAAAATCTGTGAGTGTTCATAGAAATGTATTAAAAATTGCTAAGATCTAGAAACAACCCAGCAACAATCCCTTCAGCTGCTAAATGGATAAACCTGTGGTGCAATGGATCATTCCTCTGCAGTAAAAGGACCAAGCTAATGATTCACACAACATGGAAAAATATGCATTTTGCTTAAGGAGAGAAGCCAGATCCCGAAGGCTACAGAACATTTTTGTTTCCATGACTTTCTGGAAAAAAGAGATAGAAAACAGGTAAGTTGTGTGCCAGGGTCTGGTGGGTAGCCTTGACTACACAGTGACATCATTTGGAGTTGCGGGCTGTTCTACAAGGGACTGTGGTGGCAGGTACACGACGGGATGCATCTGCCAAACCCCACAGCACTGTGTCCCACAAGAAGCGGATTTTCTTGTATGCAAATTAGAATATACCAGGATATGGGGAAAGCCCAAGATAAATGTCAGACTGTGACAAATGAATCTAATTGTATCACAAATGGATTACACAATGGCCCTGAGATGACAGGGTACAAAAGGAGCTGGTCTAAGTAACTCTGGAAAACAGCATTTTCCTGGAAACTGTGAGGCTAAAGACAGCAATTATATGGAAACACTGGGCTTCCATGGGTAAATTTGGTTTTTTACAGGAATGTGGGTTAGCAATTTTGAAACTACTTTGTATGTATGCCGGAGTTGAACAAATAAATAACACTGCAGATAAATGAGAGCCAGATATTTTGCTGTCAAAGGCACAAATAAAGAGGAGGCAGGACTGTGCTAGATGGAAGCCAGAAGTAAAGCTTGAAACTTGTTTACATATTTGTTTGTAATATATACATATAGACAGATACAGAAACACACACATACTGGAATGTGAGCATACCTGGGTCAGCACGCTGTGTTTCTGGGCTCTGTCCTCCCCCAGCAGTGAGCAGGGACAGGGACGGAGCCAGCACTCAGATGTCAGTTTGGTCCCCTCCTGCCCACCCCCACTGCGGAGTGGTAGCCTTCCGACCTCTCCTGGATGGGCAAGCTCTGCTCTCCAGCTGCGGTTGCTCTCTTGGGCTCCAGGAGACAAGCTGGTCTTCACAAACAGTGACAAAACCATTCTTCTTTTTCAAAAAAATAAGTTTTTGCTTCTTAAACCACAAGTTAAGTGGGAAACTAGATTGTTTATACTATTTTTGCAAAAGAATGTTAAATGCCCATTATTAGAAGACTTAAATAGGATATGCTAATAAGGAAATGAAACACCCATAATCCCACTACACAAAGGTAACTATCGCTGTGTATGTCTTTTTCAATGCATATTCTCATTGAAAACGGAAGATTTTCTAAGGTTTACTATGTGTGTGAGTGTGTGTGTGTATATATATAATATTATTCAGTTTGGGGTAATTATTATAGAGACTTGGAAAAATGATTCAAAGACTACACAAGGCCCTGGATTACAATGTTCTCTGCGCGGTGCTGATCATAATTTCTTATACCTTCCCATTACCTAAAATTTGTTTTAGTAATGAAGATTGGCTATAAAACTCTCAACACAAAACAACAATTTATATTTATCAGAATAGCCTTTGAGAAAAACAAAAATTGTAGGCCAAGAGATAATACTCCTAAGAATCCTCAAAAGTAACTATAAGTTCCAAATCAGAATTGAATGTTTAGACCAGTGTGACCAGAGGTCACGAACATAACCACAACTGTGATTAGAAAACATGCACCACTATTTAAAAGTCAGAAATAAAAATTCAGATTTCTCACCTACATAGCTAATGTAGAAAAGTCAGAAGGTCAAGCCAACCCCAGGGGCCCTTTCTGGGGCCGAGTGGCACTGGTCTCTTCTGCAGGGGACACCAGGTCACAGGGCCCAACCTAACCAAGTCACTCTTTGTCACCGGGTGGGGCCCTGCAGGATTTGAGTTTTCAATCTTGCCCGAGGAAAAAGGAGCCAATGTGTATGGAATCTGCTTGCTGCCAACTCTAGAAAGGAGACAGATCAATCGCATATAAGGTTGGAAATATCCTTGAGAGGTCTCATGAAAACTCAAGATTTCCACCACACTTACACTGCTTAACAAAAGCAATGTCTCTGTGCCCCCATCACCTATTCTCCTCCTTTCTTCTCCCTGTCTCTGTACCTGCCATTCACAACCCTAAAACTCACCTCTAACCACCTTGTTCCAGAAGTTCTGTACGTCCCTTCCCCCTATCCCTCACCATCCTCTCTGGCTCCACGTGGCTCACTCTTTCCCTGGAATTCATTCCTGAGACATAAGGCTCCCATCCAGGATGCCCTTCCTCCCCAGCCAGTCACCCTCCTGCCACATTCACTCCACCCATGTGCTCTCCAAGGTCTTTCTACACCCAGCACGGGGACATCACCCTCACAGAGGACTGTGGTGAAGGGCTCAGATGGTTAAGGGGAGGAAACCACAGCCACAAAAGGAAGTCAGATGCAGAGGCTGGCTCTGACATCAGTGCTCTGCCCGTCAGCTGCAGGTACACCCCCTCTGCAACAGAGGGGCACTGCCAGGAAAAGGGGCTTCTCTCCTCCCTCCCGCAGGACCTGTGGGGTGTGTGGTAACACCCAGGGCCACTGGCCTCCAGCAAGTGAGCTGGCAGCCTAGCTCAGATCACAGTGCAAGACCCCTAACTCTCCCACCTAAGCCCAACAGCCAGAGACCAGCTCTGCCCTAGGACCGCTGAGAGAACAGGAACACAGCCTCCTCCACTGGGCTATAGTCCTGGGATCCCTTCCAAGTCTCATCCTTCAATGGTGTTCTGCCTCTGTGCTCTCTTTGATTCTTAGAGGTTAATCCCCTAGTCCCCACTCACTAATTATTCACAATAAATCTGCTGCTAGAATTACTGCTATGGTTTTCATCTCCTGACAGGACCCTGCCCAATAGAGGGACTAGAAGCCCACTGGACTTGCCGGTTGAAAATAATCCTGGCTGCATCATCATCATTCATAAAACCGACCAGACTTCAAGATCATCCTCAAGATTCTGTCTGAATCTCTGAGAATAACTGAGGTGAAAAGGAGTTCAGATGAAACGTACCATCCATTCAATTCCAGGGAAATGTTCCAGGGACAGTGATACAGAATACATCACTGTTTCTGCTACGCTTACTTAACTACAAGTCTTAAGTTTACTTTAATCTCAAAAAACAACATGTTAACAGTAAAGGGGTCAATATCCTAAAGATAAATCCTGATTTACCACTGACTAAACATGTAGCTTTGGTCAATTCAGGTCCCTAGCCTGTGAAATAGAACAACGTACTCACCTCACAGGAAAGCACACACACCCGTGCTGTGCCAGGCTCTGCTCCAAGCATTGGCACATGTGAGCCACGTAACATCCTCCACTCTGTACCCATGATAGTTGCATGGTTGTGGCTTCAGTTATAATTCCCATTTAACAAGACCTTTCAAAAACACCCTTAATGGGAGCTTGGGTCCCCATGGATGGCTGTGCCAATATTTGACCAATTCTCTAGCTGTAGACATTGAAGTTGTTTCCTATTTCTTGTTATTACCAATGATGCTGTGATTAAATCTTTGCACCACATTGGGGCACATTTTTGTGCAAGCACAGATTACTAGAGCACATAATAATTTATTTTTTAATTACTAGTTGACAAATTATCCTCCCCAAAAGTGGTATAAATTTTCAAGACGACACAGAGGAAAGAACACCCACTTCACCAGGCCTCATCCACACCAGGTATCAGCTCTTCTCTTGCCAGTCTCAAGAGGCAAAAGTAACAGGCAGCTGTTCTGTCCTAAGGATTCAGTCATTCGCTAACTCAATGTAGAGTGACATGCACAGAGGGGACACAGGGTGCAGCCCCACATGTCCCAGGTGGCCACTGTTTTCACCTCCACATCAGCTGTTGTGTTATTTTTCATTTCCCTGAATGCCAATAAGGTTTATCATCTTTTTAGGCATATGGACTATCTGGCTTTCTTCTTTGCAAATTGCCTGTTCCTGCCTTTAACCCATTTTTCTATTTGGTTGTCTTTTTCTTATCGAGTTTTTTTTTAAATAATTACTCAGACACTGCCAATATTTTTTCCTGGTCTGCTGCTTATTGTTTGATTTTGTGAAATGGGACAGTAGATGTGAGAGAAGGATGGACCCCACTTCAGATGTAATTAATTAATAGAAATTTATTAGAATTAGATACACCTGCAGGGGGCTGATACCATATAGAAGGCTCGAATGGCAGGTGAGAAGCCTTTTTGTACTGTTATTTTGCATAGTCACGCAGGGTCAGCAAGCTAGCACAATACAGAAGCCAATCATAGCAGTTAAAGTGGGGTCGCAGGGTAAAGGTACATACTGGCTCATAAATCACAAGATATATCACAAGTACATTACTTCATGATCAGGTATGTTATAGGGGCTTACACAATTCAGGCTGGAGGTACCTGTTTACTTAGGATACGTTAGCTCATAGTTCAGGGGTACAAATTGGGTAAGTTTCCAAGAACAACTTGGGACCTTTTCACCTGGGGCTTTACTTGGAATCCACCCCTCCCTTCCTTCCTTCTCTTGTCTTCAAGTTTCTTCCCAGAATCTAACTTTTTCACCCTTGTGGGGGCTGAGGTTAATGGACTTAGGAGAAGTTTCCTTTTCAAGGGTAGGGGGCCTGTTCCCCACTGGTCCTAGGGAGGGGGTCAAGGGCTGGGGGCCTGGTTATTACATTTGTTTGCAGTATTTCTCTTCTACAGAAATTCTGTTCTTAGAAATCCAGTATTTGGTCTTCTAGGTCTGTGGGTTTTACATCTCACTTCACAAGGTCCTCCTATTCAATGTCATAGGACCTGTGCTCTCTTCTAGAACATTTTAGGATTTTTAAATGTTTATTTAATCCAGGTTGTGTTTTTTTATGTGTTTACTTATTTATGGTAAAATTTAGTAATCTTTTTTTTTTTTTAAGACCTGGCAGCTTTGGGTACACATCTTTCCTTAGACAACTGGCTTTGAGTGTAGAGCAAAGGCTGGAGGTACAAACACCAAACACACAGGTGCCTGTCCTCAAGCAACTCAGAACCAAGTGGAGAAACATCCAGAAAAACTACCACAACCAAGCACAGTTCATCCCATCACAAGAGCACAAGAATGGTTGGGGGAGAAAACCCAACTGATTCTGGTGGGAGGAGGGAGGAGATGGAGAAGGAGGCTGCTGAGAGGAGAGTGGCTGAGGAAGGCCGCAGAGAAAGCTTTCCTGAACCGATGATCTAAATGAGATGAACAGGACTTCTAAAAGGAAAGCAGCACCCAGAACGTGTGGAATGTGTGGCCATTTCCCCCCGCACAAGTATGTTCACAGAGCTCTGGGGAGCTCACTTTGGCAGGTTGAGAGAGCAGAAGAGATGAGGTGAGAGGTAACCAGGGCACGTTCCTCAGTGGGCTTGAGCACCACACCAAGGAGCCCGCCTGGCATCCTGTCAGCAGGAGGATGGGTCAGAGTGGCCATTGAGGAAGAATCTACAGCAGTGGTTCTCAACCTTCCTAATGCCCCGACATGAGGAAGGTTCCACGACACGAGGAACTGTATTAAAGGGTCGTGGCATTAGGAAGGTTGAGAACCACTGATAAAGCAAATGGCAAAAAGAGGTAGATTCCTATTCCAGGAATCAGGATCCTCCCATAATGGCTTGCTGGATGTGGGGATCTGGGAGTTGAGGGTGGCTCCTGGCTCAGGAGAACTGGCAGACAGTGGTGCCTGTGGAAAGCTCTAGAGAATCATGACACAGATGGTTATCTTTTGAGTAGGTGGATACTTAGGACACCCTTTCAGCACTCGCAATAAAAGCAATGACCAAATCTGTTGCCTGAAAACAGAACAAGATAAACTTATGACAGGTTTGAGCATTGCCCTAAAGGAAGTTCTTGGACGCAGCCAGGCCCCTTAGGAAAAGAATGCTGTTTTAATTGACTTGCCCATGTGAATGTTTTCTTGGCAGCCTGCCTTTTCCTGGGATGCTATTATGAACCAACATAAGCCATTTAGCAGCTTACATTTAAAATTATACCCACGCAGTCACCTCACTGTTGGCTGTATTTCCAAAGAGAGATCACAAGTTTCATTCACTTGGCTTTGTGGAGACCTGTGGCCACTGCCCAAATCCAAGGCTCTCATTGCAAGGGAAGCTCAGGTGGAGCCTCAAGTCTGGCTGTTCATGTCATTCTGGCCAAGAACCAGCGAGGAGGCTGCTGAGTCTCTTCCTCCTAACAGGCGCGTGATGTAGTTTTTCTAATTCCTAGAGGAAATGGCCCTTCCCACAGCCTTCATGATCATAAATACAGCTACAGGTGCTTAAATCACACTTGAATGAGACAAAATGTAAGTAAAACTGCTGGCACAAGAAAGTTTAAAGGTTAGTCATCATGGTCGGGCACGGTGGCTCACGCCTATAATCCTCGCACTCAGGGAGGCGGAGGCAGGTAGATTGCTGGAGCTTCAGGATTTCAAGACCAGCCCGAGCCCAAGAGTTTGATGTTGCTGTGAGTTATGAAGCATACCTGGTACAGGGTAAGCACTTTACATACCTTTTATATTTAGTTCTTAGAGTAATCATGCACTTACATTATCTGTTTGTAACCCTTTGTATAAATCTGTTTTATACACTCATGTTACTAGGAAGGAACAGGAGCAGGACCTGAAGTCACATCTCCCCACCCACCAGGCCTGGGTCTGGACAACCTGCTAAGCCAGCCCAGCCAGGACCTGCCCCATCCATCACTGGCTCCTGCCAGGGCAACCCACAGGGGAGGCCTTTAAAGTACAAGTGCTTTTTTCTCCAGTAGTGTTATAGAAGTGCTCACTGCTGAAAAATTAGGTAAATTTTACACTCTACCTCCAAGAGATAATCGGTATTGACATTTGAGATTTTCCCCAGTGTTTTCCCTCAAAAACCCAGAGCACCATCCTTAACAGGTTCTCTCTCAGTCTGCTACTTTCCCGTTACTGTAGCATGAAGCTCACCCCAAGCGAAGCAGAGTCAGGGCACACAGTGCTCACTTTTCCTCCCAGTAAAAGTATGAGCCCCCTCTTCTGTTCTGTAAGACTGAAGGAAGCCACCCAGAAGGACAATCTTGACCCCATGCACCTCATGAGCTATCTCCCTCAGCCTCCCACAGGCTAGAGACACTGACCAGCTCCTTCCTGAGCCTGGTGTTAAGCTGCCTTCAAACCCCATTTACTCCCAAGAGGCTTCACAAAGGCAAATGTGATCCAGGTACTTGCTAAATTGTAAGGCAATTCCTACCCTTCCTTAAACAAGGACAGGAAGGTCCTACACATAATTAAAACCATGACCTGTCATTTCATACCCCACAGATTGCCAGAAACTAAATCTGGTAATACCAACAGTTGAAGAGGATATGGAGAGATGAGAGCTGGATACATTTTTACACAAAGTTGGAAAATGTGTAAACTGACACATTTTGGACATTATGATAATATAACATCTAATATTTTTGAAAATGCACAAGTCCTACTAGCTATATAGATACCAGCTCTGAGTATACATGCAGAGAACAACTCTCACATCCACAGGAGGCTATGGAAGCTGTAGGGAGCCACAATAACCTAGGGCAGGATGCAAAAGTGGTCCACATGTCCATCCAAGGGAGACTACAAATTATGGCACATTCATATATTAAGTGATTTTAAAAGGAATAAAATTAAAGTGAATAGAAAGGACTTAATGGGTCAATTTAGCAGATCTCAAAAGGCACATGAGTAAAAAGTAGCAAAAATATATACATTTCTGTTTATATGAATATATGCAGAGTCAAGTCATGTGTAACACTTAAAGCAAACCAAACAGTATTACTGTTATTTGCTGGTTGTCAGAAATGTGTACTAAAAGTGTAAAAGTGTGGACAGAAAAATACCTATCAAATTTTTGGCAACAGCTGCCTTTAAAGAGAAGAGGAAGGGTAGGAGAAATGACATTAGGGAGAGCTGTACCAGGAATGTCAATTATGTTGACAGTATTTTGTTTTAAAGGAATGAGGGAATTGTCGTGAGCAAAGAACAAATGCTACATTTGTCAGTCCAAGGTGGTACGTGGAAGTTGCCCCATCCTCCATTCTCTTCAGCACAGTGAAGTGTTTATCAATGAGCACTAACATGCCTTGAAAGAACACATAACTTCTACATCCTGTCAATATTTCAGAGCAGAAAGAGAAAAAACCTCTCAGCACATTCTACAAAGCAAACAGAATGACCAACAGCCAGTTAAGGAGGTCATAAGATGCCATTGGCGCTGGGAGAAGAGCTGCCCCTTGCGCCCCATCCTGCATCCACAGGTAACTACCGCCAGTGGTGGTGGTGGTGGGGGATCTCCATGATTTTCCTGTGCTTGAACCCAAATGTGTCACGCATGCCATAGGTCTTGCCTTAAAAACATTAATAGACTAGGTGACAGATACAAACAGAGACCCAACTTGCTCTCTGCACTTACAATGATGGTTTTCTGAGTACAGATGACTTAAAAGTGTCTTAAAAGCTTTAAATATGCTACTATGTGATCATCACATAGTGTCTCAATCTCCTTTTGAGAGACATTTAGGTTGTTTGGGGTTTCTTTTTTAAGACAGAGTCTCAAGCTGTCACCCTGAGTAGGGTGCCGTGGTGTCACAGCTCACAGCAACCTCCAACTCTTGGCTTAAGCGATTCTCTTGCCTCAGCCACCTAAGTAGCTAGGACTACAGGTGCCCACTACAACACCCAGCTATTTTTTACTATTCTTGCAATTGTCATTGATGTTTTAGCTGGCCAACTCTGGGTTCAAACCTGCCAGCTTTGGTGTATGTGGCCAGAGACCTACAGGTGCCGCCTGTTTTGGGTTTCTTTTTATCATTAAAAACAAGTCTGTAATAGACATCCTTGAATGAATACTTTTGTGCAAATGGGGACTATTTCTATAAGACAGAATCAAGGAATGAGATTACAGTGAGTGTCCATTGAAAACAAATGAGGGTGTTTTGGGTTGAACTGTACCTCCCCCCAAAATATACTGAAGTCCTTACCCTGGTGCCTGCTAATGTGACCTCATCTAGAAAGAGGGCCTTTGTGTACGTCATCAAGTTAAGATGGGGCCGTGGGGTAGAGTGGAGCCTCAATCCAACAGCTGATCTCTCTGTAAAAGGAGGAAGAGGAATTGGGCACGGAGACACAGGGCAAGCACCCAGGGAAGCAGGCCGTGAGATGACAAAGGCAGCCACTGGAATGAAGCCGCCACCAGCCAAGAAACATCAAGGACCACAGCCACTGCTGGCAGCCAGGGAGGGGCAAGGAGGGGTCCTTCCTCAAAGCCTCCAGTGGGACCACGTCCCAGTTGGCACCTGAGTCACAACCTGCAGCCTCCAGAACTACAAGAGAATACGTTCCTATTGTTGCAAGTAACCCAGTTTTATAACCTGTCATGGCAAAAACCTGACACAGGGAAAATGAGCCCTAAGTCCCCAAAGTAAGTACACATATCCCCAGAGTGTCTCACCAAGGCTTTGTCAGTCTTGGATTTTTCCAATTTCAGGGGAGGTGCAACAATTTATACATTTTCATCTTTGGGGGCCTTGGTATCTATTTTTGTGTGTGAATTTTAACTTTTGGCCATTTTCACACTGAGTCTCTTTGCATTGTTCTTGACTTGTAGCAGTTCTTTACATGTTAGCTTTTTGGAAATATTTTTTCACTGCTGTCAATGTTCCCCCAATCTGCCATTTGCTGTCTGATCTTGTTCACTGTGTCTGCCTCACAGAGGTGCTAAGGGAGATTGGTCACTTTCGCTTGAGGTTCCATTTCAAGTCAGAAAGTGGCCAACAACATAAAAACATTCCTTCAGGACAAAAACATCCTACCATCACCATAGCCCTGAAAGAAAAGAAAACCTTTTTGCATTTTTCAAAGGAACTCTGATGATGCTTCTGTAAGTCCTTCCACTGGAATCAGTCAATTAAGAAGAGTTTAAATGTTTATCATATCGAATTTGCTCTTACTTTTAGAAAAGATAAACCGACAACTTCAGAGTAGTTTACTAGAGTAGCAGGGTGACTTCTTTAGCTGTTCTATACAAACATTTTAAAGCTGGGTAGTATCCACAGCTTAAGGGACATCAGACTTTTAAATCTCCCAGCATACCCAGAAGTGGCCTGAAGGACAGATAAACAAAGTTTCACAGCAGGAAATAGTTTGGGACTAAGCAGAAAACTAAACCGGGAGTCCCAGAAACCGGCCCTGGCTCCCCACTCCCTGCAGACCTGCTGTGTGATCTTGGGCGAGTCACCCGACCTCTGCGGCCCAGAGAAACAAACATGGAGTTATTCAAGCAAGGAACCAAAAGACAAAGATGTCAAAGGTTTGCCAGGGTTGGGCTTGGGTAAAAAGTTCCTAAGAATGCCTCGGGAGTTATTTAGAGGTTAGGTTTCATCTCTCCCTTAGGAAAAGAAAGAGCTATAAGCAAACATTTGAAAAGCATCACTGCTGGACCTTAGAGTGGACAGCAACAAGTGATCCCTTGAACAAGACCAGGAGAAAACAGTGGCCGGCACTCATCACACTGCAGCTTGGCAGTTTCCAAGAGGGCGGGTTCACACCACTCCCTACCTTGCTGTATTATTTTGTAGATCATCTTCTCAGCAAAGACAGAGCGTTGACCCATAGAGAGCTTAGTATAATACTGGCAGCAATGATAAGGCTTGCCTCCCACAGGCACAGTCTCACAGCCCTGCACACGTCCCTGTCCCCTAACTGAGGGGGTGAGGAATACTTAAATGAGCATTCAAAAGCCCAAGAGAGGAAGCAATACATTGGGAAATGTGACTGTGTTGGAATTTAAAGAACCCTGTATACGCAAAAAGACACATAAGATAAAACAGCCTTCAAAGTGTGACCAAATGTTGAAACACAGGATTGGGACCTAAAATCTTGAAAGAACTTCTATCAGTCAGTTAAAGGAAAATTAAAAAGATTTTGTTTAAATAAGCAAAGCATACAATAAGCACTTCTCCCGGATAAAAAAAAAAGAGCAGCAGCTCAAATATTCTACCTTTCAAGTGATCAAGGAAATGTGAATTAAAAAGAGTCATCACAGCACGCACAGACTGGAAAAAACTTCAACATCAGATAGCTCTGGTGTGTGTGAGATTGACGTTGTTGCACCTGCTCTATAACAGAAAGTTTGTGCTCAATTATGTACTGTAATTATGCATGTGAATGTAAGAAGAAATGTGTGAGAACATTCACTTCGGCATTCTTCACCATTCAACCTTGTTGATGTTTACACATCCATCAACAGAGACAGATACTGAAATTGTGTAACACTAGGTAGGCACCTGTGTACAATGTTTCACATTGTGTGAAAGAAAACAAACTGCAGAAGTCACACAGTATAACAGTACTATAATTTATATTGTTTACAGTCACATAAATATGCAGTAAAAGTTAAAACACACGTGGTAAATATATACAACCAATTTCTTACAGTGATCCCTTGGGGGCCAAGGAGAACTAAGACAGGGAGCTGTATTGTGAAGTTGCTTTTTCCTGAAATTAGGTGGATATAAACTAGTCTTCAATGTACTATTCTATATCTTTTTCTAAGTCTAGGATACTTCATTTAAAATGCTAACAGGCCCACATTAAAAACACCTGGAAAGATAAACATTAATACCTTAATAGGATTCTTTTCTTTTATCCAGAACCTTTACACAATTAAGTAACTCCTTGAATTTCTTAGGAGTTAAAGATACCTAAAATTTTCCAGTTTTGTAACCCAGGAGCTCTTTTCTGACTCAGCTGGCTCCCATTAAAGTTGTGTCTTGGCTATCACAATTTCCGGCACAAATCAGGAACCACTGGCAGGATCCCCTCACTGGCCAGCAACCAAGCCAGCAAGACACCTGCTTCTAAGGCTTCTTTCCAGAGACACCAGTACCACCTCCTTCCCCTTTGTTGGTGCTGTGAACTATATCCCACCTAGGCTTCTAGAAATGTTAATGTGAGGTAGGAAAATGCAGAGAGTGCTGGTGGCCCATGCTAAGCTTCTCTCCCAGGGATGCTTCCCTATTATAATTCCACCCTCAGTCGGCTTTCTCAAGAAGTGTGAAGTGTCTCCCAGAAACAGGACAACTTGCTTTCTGAAGCTTTGGGGGGGGGGGGCTGGTGCTTAAAGTTAGTTGTGGAAGTTTTAAAACTTAGATGCCATTTCCTTAAGTAGATGAACCATGTATGAGGAGGTCAGGGAGAAAAAGCATGTTCAAATTCAGGAAGTTTCTTTTCCATTTCTTTATTCATATAATTCAAATCCAGGCCTGACAGTCCTTTACAAATACAAACTTGCTTTAAGCTTTCTTCTATGAAGCCATAAACAAAACAAGCAGTGTTTTACACTTCTGAACCTACAATAAGATTTTTTTAATAGACTGTTTATAAATAAATCAATAAAACAGAGTCTCATTCTGTCACCCTGGGAAAAGTGCCATGGTACCACAGCTCACAGCAACCTCAAACTCCTAGGCTCAAGCAATCCTCTTGCCTCAGCTTCCCAAGTAGGTGGGACTATAGCTCCTGCTGCAATGCCCAGCTATATTTTTTTCTATTTTTCTTCTTTTTTTTTTTTTTGAGCAGAGCCTCAAGCTATCCCCCTGGGTAGAATGCCATGACTTCACAGCTCACAGCAACCTCCAACTCCTGGGCTCAAGCGAGTCTCTTGCCTCAGCCTCCCAAGTAGCTGGGACCACAGGCACCCGCCATAACACCCAGCTATTTTTTGGTTGCAGCCCTCATTGTTGTTTGGCGGGTCCGGGCAGGATTCGAACCCGCCACCTAAGGTGTATGTGGCTGGTGCCTTAGCCACTTGACCCATAGCCACCGAGCCTATTTTTCTATTTTTAGTAGAGACAGGTCTCATTGTTCAGGCTGGTCTGACCTCCTGACCTCAAGCAATCTACCCACCTCTGCCTCTACAGTAAGATTTTAAAAGCCACCAAGAAGCCTTTCAGAAGTTCAAGTCTGGGTCAATGTGTAATTTATTGTATTTACTAGTCAGGATTCAGCTACAAGTAATCAGAAACCTAATTCAATCTGCCTTAAACCTTTAATTTTGAAATTCTCGGAAACAAAACGTGCCAATTTAGGTGTGCCGTGATCACAACTATTATGGTACATGGCACTACTTAATGCTCTTTGATTTCTTACTAATTAAAATAATTTTCCCATGTTGATTTCAGTTTCCACTACTTATACAAATTATTTCAGTCACAACTGAAAAATATTGAGAACGAAGCACATGATGTTTACAGACTCAGGTCTGATAACAAAACAGTAATGCGTTAAATTTTTGCTTGCAAAATGAACACCTATAGGCATCCTTCACACCAAATGAACATATTGTACTGGACGCCTTTGTTCACACCCAAACGAACATCTTGTTTGAACTCCGACGGTGTTGTTCACCATCAAAAAGTTAAGCAATAAAGAAATGGAATAGCTCCCATTGGGGAAGCCCAGAGGCAGGGAGGGACTGTAGTCTCAGTTACACAGCTGGTAGGACTTTCCTTTCTTCTAGAATTCTCTGTCACCCTGGGTAGAGTGCTGTGGCATCACAGCTCACAGCAACCACAAACTCTAGGGCTTAAGCAATTCTCTTGCCTCAGCCTCCCAAGTAGCTGAGACTACAGGCACCCGCCACAATGCTTGGCTATTTTTGTTGTTGTTGTTGTTGTCATTGTTGTTTGGCAGGCCTGGGCTGGGTTCGAACCCACTAGCTCTGTTGTATGTGGCTGGTGCCCTAGCTATGTCATTCTTGATCTCTTTATCCTCAGGCTGGTAGCAAGGTTGCTGCCCAATTCCTCGTCCTCACAGATGAGCCTGGCAATGTTTCGTTTCCTCTTGTGGCTTGCTTAGGAAGAGGAAGAGCCGCAAGTCCCAGGAAACCTGTCAAGGTCTTGGCTGAACCACTTGCTTATCCTGCACCAGCACTGGGCCCCATGAGAGAGCATCTGTCAAGATCATGGCTTCTGATGGGCACAGACCAGGCAAGGCCACTCCTAGGGCTGAGGCTGCTCCTCTACACCAAGTAGAATGTCACAAAAGCCAGGAGGGGTGGCTAAATGGATAACCACAATATTCATTCCACATCACAGATGTTCAGGATGGAACTGGATCTCTCAGACCTCATGGTCCTTGAGAAGGCTACTAACACACACACATGATCACTTGGAGTTTAGGTATAAAGTTAAATCTATCTTCCCTATGGAGCAGGGTTTCTTCCTCCCTCAAATATCCCAAGAACAGACATGTATTTAGCAGCTCATTGTCACCAAAATCAAAGTAGCACTAAAAGCTAGGAGAAAAATCTCCAGGAGAGGCAACAGGACCCCCCTTCCGGCACTTAGAAAACTTCTGCCTCACCTCCATCACCCAGGCGTGGCCCTGGAAGTAAGTTCAAGCCCAGGCTCCAGCAATGTCGAGTAGAAATGTGCTTTCCACAGGGCACAGGTGCCCCCATGGGGGTAAGGAAGCCCCAGCCTAGGTCCCTAAGTGGTGGCGGCTGGGGGGCCACAGCAGAACACACCAACCCTCAAAGGTGCTCAGCTGACCAGGGCAGCCAAGTCCTCTGGCCTTCTGCAGATTTGCTATTTTCCCAGGGAATGAAGTGAAAGGCCAGTTTACTGTTTTCACTGACAACAGATAAGAAAGGAGAAGAGCTTTTTGGATGGCTACATTTAAACCCAAAACTTCATTACTCCCAGAATCTCAAGACAAATAAATACAGTAAAAGCATTACACACTTTAAAGAAAGTAAATGCCTATAAAGAATCTTTAAAAAGAAAAGAAGAAGAAGAAGAAGATAGAGCCTCTGGTCTAAGAGTTTTACTTTGGGAAAATACTCCAAGCAAAATTAACGATATACAGAAGTTGTCTCAGCCATGGAAAAGGTGTCATAAGGGTGAAATAACACCAAAGCAAACGAACCACAGTACAGGAGTGGCTGCAGAAGTTAGCATAAATACCCGCGAAGAATCTTATGTGGCTATTACAAAAACGGCCATGAGAATTATAAAGCAACATGGAACATTTACATTAAATAATGTGTTCACTATGGTGACTCACTGTGTAGCAAAGCAAAAAAATGTGTTCATGAAAAAGACAAGAAATTAAAAACTGATAGCAACAGTGATATTAGAAAACCTGGTTTCTAGGGGCTCTTCCCTCCCATTAATATAGTTATCCCCTAGTTGTAGGATTCTAGACCCCCTTACATCCTAAAATCCATGAATGCACAAGTCTGTGATATAAAATGGCATTATATTTGCATATAACCTATACACGTCCCTGTATGCTAATCATCTTTAGATTACTTATAATATCTAACACATTGGAAATGCTACGTAAATAGTTATTGTGCTGTATTGTGCAGGGGACAGTGACAAGGAAAACAGGTCTGTGCTTGTTTAGTACAGATGCAATTTTTTCCCAAATATTTTCAATCTCTGGTTGGTTGAATCCATGGGTACAGAACCTGCAGATGTGGAGGACCAGTTGTGCTTACTACATACGAGGCGTTCTTCCAAGCCCTTGACATGAGCAGCCATTTCCTCCTTACTACAGCCTCCTGAGATAGTTTCTATCATCTTCATTTGATAAATGAGAAAACTTCTGTCATTTAAACTTGCTATAAAATTATTGATCATGCCCTCCTGAAGTAGAGGTCGGGGTAGGGGTGCTAGAGGCAAAGCTTCCTCCCTGCCACTGCCTTCACCTCTAGGAGGGGATCCTGACACCAAGGACAGAGCAGGGTATGTCATGCTCACCAGGGCAGACCCTCACAGAGCAGGTGGAATGTTCCCAGTGCCTTCTGATTCCCCCACTGACAGGTGACACATGAATCTTGGTTGCTGGGGACAGGGAGCTGGCACTCCAGGAAATCTCTGGACTCTGGCAGGGTCCAGGAGGGGCAGGAGGACAGAGGAGAGTAGGCAGGGAGTGGAAGGTGGCGGTCCTCTCAGCACTGGGAAGTGGAGTCTCTCTTCCCATCTGGGCCTCTTCTCACCATCAGGATGTTAGGACCTGGGACTTGAGGGCCAAGATCCAGTCCTGCTCGGGGAGAAGAGGAGGCAGCAAACCCCAGTTCCCCCCTGCTCAGAGAGACAGCATGTGAGCTGAGGGACGTTAAGTGTAAGAATTAGTTTCCATCTAATTCTTGTTTTCTCCCACTTTTATATGAGAAATATTTCACGTTCTTTTCCACGTGAAGAAAAACAGTGTGAACGCAGTGATGTGTGGCAAGGGGCACTTGGCCTCAGTAGCGAGGAGATGGCAGGAGTGGTGAGGACACCAGCAAAGCAGACAGGCCAGCTCTCTGCTGCCAGAGCATCCATCTTTAAAGAACCACTGGACAGCGACATATGGGGAAACTTGGAAACTTCAATACTTGTAAACATCAGTGAGTCGTTCAAACACACAAATGAGTATTATTTTTAAAAATGCACATGGCCAGACTCAGCTCCAGGTACCAGCCTGAGGTTCAGAACTGGCCTTCCACTGGAAGAGCCAGAGGAGACCTTGTTATCTCAGGGGACCCAGGCTGAATGGGGAGGGGGAGCCATACAGGACAGGGTCAAAACCCACCCCAAGGAAGGCACATATGTGACGCCAAGTCTCTGTCCCAGGGCTGCAGAGCCCGCCTGCTCAGCCACCAGAAACAACAAGGTCTCTGTTACAGAAGTGCAAACACAACAGAGAGTGACACTCTCGGTTAAGGTTGGGCTGAGGAAGATGATCCAGGAGTAATCCTTACATTAAGTTCTATCAAGACTAAAAGAAAACGGAAACAACAAAAATGGATCATTTGTGAGGGTAGCAGGACTCGAGGTAACTCGTTTTTCATTTCTCATTTTATCATTTATAATGAACAATGACTCTCCCCTATTCTAACACCTCAGGAAAGTACCAAAAACATATCAAGTGAATTTGGTATAAACAAGAGGGTAATTTAGTTGCGGGTCACCCACAAAGCTAAGGAAAGGCATTGGTTTCCACTTCTTTATCTCTAAAGAAGGGGGTTCCCTACTTGTGGGCTGGAGAGACAGCAGACTTTGAATGCAACTATCAGGGCACCGAGAGAAAAGCAGGGCCACACCGTCCTGAATTCCACAAAGAGCAGAGGCTGGAGCTCAACCACAGCTGCTGAAAATCCCTCCATTCTTAAGGGCATCCCTGAGTCAGAGTTTTAAAGTAGTGACTGTATACTTTTCATAGTTTCCTCCACTGTCAGCATAGCAGTGTCCTTTAACATGCTCACGGGCATCTCAGAGCATACCTCAAGCCCAGCACTGGCCCAGGCAGCCCTTGGCTCTCACACCCTGCCTGGGCTGCACAGGCACTGGGGTGTGGACCTGCCTCTACTATCTGAGCAAGGAGAGGCCACAGCCCACAAGCAATGAATGGGTAAAGCAAATACCATATGCAAAGTTCAGTGTCACTATCAAAACGCTAAGCTCATACTGAGAAGACGCTTAACTGTCACATGGAATTCCCATTCATATAAATGATTGCAATTAATAAATATTGTTCTACAGCCAAACTAAGATTCCAAAGGTCAGCTTGAGGAAAGCATGAGAGTAAAACCTGGGAAGAAATAAAATACTCCAGGCCCCCCAGATGCAGCAGGGAGCCTCAGGCTGCTCAGCTGTGCCAGGGGGACATACAACTTTCCTACCCCTCCAAGTCACTCACAGCCAACACCCCAGCATAGAAAGGTTTACCCAAGAAACCCTCTCCAGCCTAGGTCTGCCTCACCCTCCTGCACTTGTGGTAAAGAGAAGGAGGCAGTTTGGTTTCAACAACCTTGACATCCTCCCCTCTGGGATCCTGATACTCCACTCCCAAAGGGTCGGGAATGAGGCTGCCCTGCCTAAAGCTACAGCCAGCTCAGAGCCCTGGGTCTGCCTCCTCCAGCTTCTGACAGCCAAGTGCCCAGACTCCCAAAGTGCCTCCATCACCCCCCAATGCATGGACAAAGGATGCAGCCATGCGCTCTCTCTCCACCAGCTGCCCAGAGTGGCAAGTTCTGCTTTGTAGATGGGGCCAGGGCAGCCAGCATTGGGCTGAGGGCTGGGAAAGGAGCAGAGAGTAGGCCAAGGAGGAGGAAGAGGCGGTGATGTTCATCACAGCCTCAGGAGTTCTGGAAAAGGGCCTCTCTGCATTCCCAGGACCCTGTGCACCCTGTGTCTCTCCTTTCCCTGGAAGGGGTGGCAGGTGCCAAGGTTCCAACTGGAGTCCAAGACCTGATCCAAAAGCAGACTCGGCGTGGTACATCATGGGCTCTTGGGTGAGGTCCCCGTCCCCTAATTTGTAAGTGATCATCCATTCGGTCAGTAACAAATGCTTACTACATTCTTGCCACACACCAGGCACTATGTCAGGTGCTGGAGGCATAGCACTAAATAAATCAAAAGTACTTGGGGGTGTGGAAGTGCTAATGGCTGGGGATGGAGGAGGTGGGGTACAGAGTAGCCAACAGTGTCCACCCCACACCAAAGTCCCAAGGACTGAAGTGGGTTGTTCTGTGTAAAGTTCAAGGCCCAGGACCCGGCAGATGGTAAGGACTGACACACGCACAGTAGTGGCCATCAGCAGGTTGTTTGCCAAAATGCAAGAAGGGCTGCCTCAGCGGCCCTGAGGACAGAGGAGTCACTCAATGTTACGTGTCTGGCTCTGGCTATGATCAGAGTTATGAGAGAAACTCAGGACCCTTGAAGGGAGAAGATTCCCACCCACCAACTGAAGATGAGCAGAGCAAGATGATGTAAAAGGTCCCAGGATAAGTCCCTGTAACATTAACAGAGCGGAGATCTCATCACTCAGAGGCTTGTGTGAATATGCCCAGCAGTGGAAAATGCCTTTCTCCAGGAAGGCTGAGAGCCTCGTCCCAGTCAGAGTCCCCTGTGCCACACGGAGCACATCCTGGCCTCCTCCCCACCTCACACACACGGCCCTCAGGAGTGTAAGGGCTGCCCCCTCAGATAAAACAGCTGCCAGAGCCACTCACAGACATGCTCCCTCCCACCAACGCAGCCCAGGGCTCGCTAGCAGCCAGGCTATGAATGACAGGAAGGCCTCTACCTGGTGACAGGAACCAGTAGGACACCCAGCTCCCAGAGATTCAGACAGATGCCCTGGGCAACAAGTCTTGAACAGTGACTTTCAGTTGAAAATAAGCACAAGGAGGGTTGAGGTTCAGAGTCAGCAGATACCCGGGGAGCTGCCACTGCTAGGCCAATAGCAGGGAGCCAGAGCCGAGGGAAACAAACCAACAGGCAGCGGGCAGCGCCTTCTGCAGCACCCGGACCAGTGCTGAGTTCTGCCCCGGTATCCTTACTTCTTTCAGTTTCACATTCCCAGGCAGCTCTCATCTGCCTCCAGAAGCAGAATGATACTGTATCTATAAAGACACACTATACCTGTAACCTTGCATTGTACCTTCTAGAAAGTCAGACTCCATGTTGTGTTCCGTGTAGCCCATGGCATTTAATGTGCCCGGTAAACCACGACCACCTGCCTCCAACAGCACAAAGTAAAAACACCTTGCAGAAAATAACTAGAAGTAAATATTATAGTTGCTAAAGTATTACTCCCATCCAAGTGTTGAATATGTATGCCACAGCCACTTTCAAATAGGTTGATCATGTTTTTAACTTAGTGATAAGGTCAAAAAGTCATTTCCTTAGCTTGTTTTCATCTATTCCATTTAACAGACTTTCTAAAGAATGCTTATTTTAGATACTTGTAGATTATTAATGCCCAACGTCAAAACAACTTCCAAAGCAAAAGGCACAATTTGGTTTCTACCTAGACTGACTGTACCATCAATATAAAGTCAATATGTGTTATATAATTTCGCCCATCTTTCCCACAGGGCTCTGTAGGGTCCTTTTAAACCGAGTTTTAGCTTTCACTTTTTAAGTTTAGAGGAAAGTTAGGGTTACTCACTCAGTTTTACAGCTATTTTAGAAACCAAAGTAAAAATGTCAATGACAGGACAACGCCATATGGTTGTTATAAATTGGGACAATGTTTCCATTTGAACAGTGTTGGGTCAACAGTTAATTAAAGAGCAACAGACCTGACATAGGCAGGCTTAAGATCAAACCGCCCTAACGGGTTGCCCCTGAAGGCTAAGGAGAATTCACAATGCTTTTTTCAAGATCCGGAAAGTAGCTTACGTTGAGTCACTCCATTTTTAATAAACTTGCCCTTGAAAAAATGAAAGAATGATATACAGGGATGATCAACCAGTTTAACTTGTAAGGGGAGAGACTGGAAGTGGCATGAAGATCACTATATTGTTACTGTAGCTAGCCGAGACCCTGCCCCCCACCAGCACACCCCTGTGCAGCCACCGAAGAACTGTAGACTAACAGAAAGGTGTTAGACGACTAAAAGAAGCAGAATGATACTGTATCTATAAAGACACACGACACCTGTAACTACAAAAATATGTGAAGAAAGACTGGAAGCAAATATATAAAAATGTAACAAATGGGGGTGGTGCCTGTGGCTCAAGGAGTAGGGCGCAGGCCCCATATACTGGAGGTGGTGGGTTCAAGCCCAGCACTGGCCAAAACTGCAAAAAAAAAAAAAAAAAAAAAAAAAAGTAACAAATGGGGGCAGCGCCAGTAGCTCAGTGGGTAGGGCACGGGCCACATACACCCAAGCTGTTGAGTTTGAACCCAGCCTGGGCCAGCTAAACAGTAATGACCACTGCACCAAAAAGTAGGCGGGTGCTGTGGAAGGTGTATGTAGTCCCAGCTACTTGGGAGGCTGAGGCAAAAGAATCACTTAAGCCCAAGAATTTGAGGTTGCTATGAGCTATGACACCATGACACTCTATCGGAGGCAAGAAAGTGAGACTCTGTATCAAACAAACCAAAAAAAAAGTAACAAATGGAGTAACTGAATTAGGCATGGCTTCCTGTTCCCAGTGCCCACACTCTGTTAATATATATTATTAATATTTGAGGGATGATTTTGTCCTAAAGCACTATGGAAGGAACACTGGTTGGCCCCATCTTGGGGACAGTGTTGAGAATGTCAATGTTGAGACTGCTCCAGGATCCAGTCCTGGCAGTGCCCATCACTAGTCACCACATCTGTCATGGAGAACCATGTCTTCCTATGCTGTATGTGACCTCACCATCTGCTCCTCACCACACAGAGCACCTGCAGCTACACCCTGACACCCTCAAACTGCAGCACAGCCAAATTCCAATCTTAGTGACACTGGCTAACAAGATACATTTAACTCTTTTAAAAAATTACACAGCACTTGTAGTTTGGTACCCAAATTGAAAGGTAAAGTAAGCTGGGAAGGCTGGCTCATGCTTATAATCCTAGCACTTTGGGAGGCTGAGGCGGGAGGACAGCTGGAGGCCAGAAGTTTGAGACCAGCCTGGGCACCATGGGCAGACCCCATTCTTTATAAAGACTGGAAGTGTGGTGGTATGCGCCGGTAGTCCTGCCTATACATGAAGCTGAAGCTGGAGGATTGCCAAGCCCAGGGGTTTGAGGTTGCAGTGAGCTGTGATGATGCTCCAGCCTGTAGCCTGGGCAACAGAGTGAGTGTTTTTTTATTTTTATTTTTTTGGTCTAAAAAAACAACAAAAAAGAAAACTAAAGTAGAAATTCAGACTGATGCTGACTTTGGGTCCCTTTGCTTTCTGACATTCTGCTCCAGCACTTTTCGCTTCATACTCAACCCCGCAAGGTACAGGCCAAAGAGCACCTATGACTGTTGAGTATTCTCCTAATGCTCTTGCAAGTCCTGTGACATCTGGGAGGCAGGCCAGTCATCATCTCCATCACCACAGGGCCTGTGGGTACAACCCACGGCAATGCCTGCCACCCCCTCACAGAACTGGGGCCCCACAAGGCCGGCCGTATTCGGCCCTTGCCTGCAGCCTGACTGAATGCAGTAAAGATGCTGTCCCCTTCTGGGACTTTATTTGGGTCTTCGGATGTTTGGATGAATCAGTTTCTCCATGTCATAGGAAGAAGCTAAATACATAATTATAGATTAAGAGAAAAACTTGCCTGTTTCTTGAGTGTATCTCATGCAGTTTTCTTTCCTTGCTTGTATTGTATCTTTGAAGTTATACATAGCACAAAATAAACAAGTAAATAAATAAAATTACAGGTACGTAGAAATAAGACCCCATGCCCCATTCTGCAAGCACACTATTTAAATAGTAAGAAGCAAGAACAGAAGGACAAAGCTTTTCACACTTTACAAGTGAAAATACCAAAGCCGCAAGCTTGCAAAAGACCCTGTGAGCACACAGGTGGGGAATCTGATGCCCCTAGGAATGGAACGCAACAAGCAGAAGCAAATTGCTGATAAGCGCAACGTGTACGGACATCAAATTCATTTTACCCTGTGAAAGATGCCAAATTCTAAAGGCTGCACAACTTACAACTCCATTTTACATAACATTCTGGAAAAGGCAAAACCCTAGGTACAAATCCATCAGTGAAGGTCAAGGCCTGGGGAGGGAGAGGAGATTAACCACAAAGAGGGGTCTGGGGGTGAGAGGAACACTCTATAGCCTGCCTGACGCTGGTTTCCCATGTGACCACGTGCAAACACCCAGCACTGAATGCTGAAACAGGAATGTTACTGTATGTGAACTATGCCACACTAAACCTGACTTTATGTTGTTTTTTAAAAAGTACATGCAACATAAAAAGCGAAATTCCAGTTTCAGTGCCCATTCCTGCAAGTCCTCAGGGCGGCCATCCCATGTGCCCTTGGTAACTAAACAGCTCTCCTTCCTACCAAAAAGAATGATTATTCTGGGCCTCAGTGAAACAAGACTAAAGTCCAACAAGTATCTACCCTTTAAGAAAATACATGTAAGTTTCAAAAACGGTGCTGATGTTCATAAACGCTACTCCCTGTAACCACTGACGCATCTGAAAGTCTTTATCACAATGACGAGCACTTGCTAAATTTTAAAAGGTAAAGCATAGATGCAAACGCCGATCATCTACGTCAGTGATTCTCAACCTTCTTAGTGCTGCAACCCTTTAATACAGTTCCTTATGTTGTGGTGACCCCTAACCGTAAAATCATTTTTATTGCTACTGGCTGGGAGTCACCACTCCAGGAGGAACTGTATTAAAGGGTCAGGGCATTAGGAAAGTTGAGAACCACTGATCCTCTGATTGGAGCTGCTGTCCTGATTTTGTGTACGGAAACCCCAATTAAACTTCATAATTCTATAATCCATTCCCCTGGCTCCTTCCTACCAGCCCCTGCAATCTCCAGTCTTGAATTCCAGAGATTAGATGACATGACGCCTCCATGTGGCGGCTAATGGACCTTAATGCTCTTTCAGAGTCACAGCTTGAGACAGGTTTTTTAGAATAAACTTATTTTTCCATCACAGTAGACTTTCTTGCCAAGCAAGATTTGATTTCAAAATTGCACAAAGTTCCAGAAATTCAGGTTTCCTTCTTGCACGCTCCCACATTTCAGCAGAGTGTTAGGAAACTTTCTGACCCATGTTTCCACCCTCTGGGGTTTGGGTAGAAGACAAGCCATGAGGGATAATTATACTCACACTGCCAGCACTCTGGCCCTCTGGGGCTCAGCAGATCCCATGGGGTTGTTATAGGTGAATTGTGGCAGCAGCCTGTGGGAGTGTGGGGGGGACGTGCCCACAAGCTCGGCATCCTACTTTTGAACAATTCCCTAAAGTAACGATAATTTTCTTTTTATAAGAAAACAGTAACGTGGGTGGAACTGGAAGTCGCTGCATTAAGTGAAATATATCAAGCACTGAAAGACTAAGGTCACACGTTGTCACTCAGATATGGGAGCCAAAAATGTGGCCATTGAGGAGGCAGAGAGTAGAAGGGTGGTTACCAGAGGCCGGGAAGGGAACGGGGTTAATGGGTACAGAAATATAGTTAGAAGGAATCGGTTCCAGGATTTGGTAGTACAGTAAGGAAATTATAGTTAACAATAATTTGCCGTACATTTCATAATAGCTAGGAGAGAAGAATTATGATGTTCCCAACATGATGAAAGATAAATGTCTGAGGTGACGAATATCTCAATTACCCTGATATGATCACAATGCATATGTGTATCCAAATACATACAGTGGGCCAGGCGCGGTGGCTCACACCTATAATCCCAACACTTGGGAGGTCAAGGCAGGGACTGTCTTACCTCACAGGTTCAAGACCAGCCTGAGCCAGATGGAGACCTCATCTCTAAAAATAGCTGGGCCTTGTGGTGGGCGCCTGTAGTCTCAGCTACTTGGAAGGCTGAAGTAAAAGAATCGCTTAAGCCCAAGAGTTTGAGGTTGCTGTGAGCTGTGACACCACAGCACTCACCACAGCACTCTACTGAGGGTGACAGAGTAAAACTCTGTCTCAAAAAAAAAAAATGAATACACATAGATCCCCATGTCTCAAAAAAAAATACACATAGATCCCCAAAATATACATAATTATGATATATCAATAATTTTTTATTTTTTCAAACAGTCTCACTCTGTCTCCCTAAGTAGAGTCCTATGGTGACACAGCTCACAGCAACCTCAAACTCTTAGGCTCATTGACCTCCCAAGTATCTAGGACTACAGGCGCTCACCAAAATACCTGTAATTTCCTTACTGTACTAGTTAATTTTTCTACTTTTAGTAGAGATGGAGTCACACTGTTGCTCAGGCTGCTCTTATACTCCTGAGCTCGATCTACCCATCTCAGTCTCCCAGAGTGCTAGGATTATAGGTGTGAGCCACTGTGCCTATTCAATAATTTTTTTTTTTTTAAGAAAATTGCCTCCAAGTACCCTAGATCAGTTTTTAAAGAGTAAGAATTTTCCCTGTGTACATCAGAAAAAGGAGCCGTATAAGCTGACAAGAGCAGCAATCTCACCGCCAGCAAGAAGCCACAGGCTCTGGAAGGTATGGGTTGGGCCAGGCCAGTAGTAGTTGCCTGACAGATGCTCTGGGGACTTCAGCTTTAATGGCACTCTTAGATAGAAGGTTCTCTCAGGTGTGACAACATCAAATGATGATTATCACTACTTTTTAAGTCACAAAATTAAATTTGTTGTGATATAGTCCTGAACAAATCATATAGCAAGAAATATTGTAACTTTGAAATAAAAACCATGATGCAAAATTCTATTTACGATATAATCTCAAGTATATTAGAAAGAGAAAAAAAGATACATGGAAAGAAATACAAATATACAGAAATATTAAAGTTTTAGACTAGATCAAGGCAGGATTTTCCTAAGATTTCTTTACAATATAGAAATGTTTAATTCTTTATGATGTATTTTTTACATTCCCGTTTGTTAGAAACACTAATGTCATTAACAGCCATGGTACAGCATAAGGGACCATGCTGGGAGGTTTCATTTGGTGGCTTTATTTACTAGTTTGCTATAAGATGAGACACTACTACACATTAGCTATAAAATTTGGAGAATAAAATCTGCTCATCATATAAATGTATAAACATGCTCAAGAAAATCAGACAACTGACAAAAATGAAATCTTGATTTTTTTCTCCTTACTCGTCTTTCTTTTTTTTTTTTTCTGTCTTTCTTTCTGATTTGTTTCACTCTCCTACTAAACACCTTCCTTAGAGGATTCTAATTAGGAAATAGACTGAAATCAAACTGCATTTCTTTAAAGAAACACTTAGTGCTTCATGCGTCATGGACCCCTCTAAGCACTTTATACATTTCCTTTTCTCTAAGCAACTCTTCGGGCTGGCATTCCTAGCATCATGCACCAGCCTCTTCCCACCTCCTGGGTGGGCCTCACCCACCTATCCAGCTGTCTCCACCATCCTCACGGGGACCTCTCATCCTCTGCTCATCTCTTTCTGAGATACCATCCCTACTCTGCCACAACCCACTTCACCCAAATCCACTTGTCAAAGGCCAAATCCAAGCCAAACTCTGCCTTTGTTAAACCTTCCCAAGCCCTCCTGGTCAGAACTGTTGCCTTCACCCACTTCTCTGTGCTACTGGAGGTACAAACAATTTCTGAAGAACATAATCTCACAGGAATTAAACTGAGTGCTTTATATCATCCTTCTCTATCCTTTTCTCACACTGCCTGGCTCCCTGCCACTCTGCATAATAGAAGCTGCTCAACCTGTCACGCCATGTAAATACTGTCATTTAATCTACAAGATGAAGGCAGACCTCAAAAAGCAGTTTTCAGTGGCACCTACTATGCAGAGAACATATATTGCTCCATATTATTTATTAGCATAATTATTAGAAGTGGCCATATTGTAATTACCATTTACTGAGTATTTTCTGTGTGCAAAGTATTGTGCTAAGCACTTTAAATGCCTTGTAAGTTAGCATATGCCCTGTGAAAATTGTCCCCTTAAAGAAGGACTCACCTTACAGTCATGACAATGGTCTCATTATGGAGGGTTCGCCAGTTTTTGAAAAACAATATTCTATTTGAGGAAGACACATTAGTCTGAACTAATTCTCTCACAGATGTTTATGAAACTGAGAAACTGAGAAACTATTTAAATATAAGACAAGGAGATAAATTTAACATGATAATTCATTGTGCCTAGGGCATAACTTTATAATTTCTATTGCTAGAAAATTTGTAAATAAGCTTTAGTAAGATCACTTTAAAAAAAGCAACAAAGCAAATTGTCAACGTGATAGAACCATAAGTATATTATTACAGGGAGGAAAACACCTAAATGTTTAAGAATTAGTAATTGGGGATGGGACAAAATTTCCTGTGCCAATTCAAAGAGCTCTGCACAGCCAACATCCCTAAGGGAGCACAGCTAATGTGCTCTGGGAAACTCTGCTTAGAGACAAAAAGTGACTCTAATGAAGACACAGACTGGAGCTGGGGGGACCAGCCCAGAGCTTCCATACAAGCATCTGTGACATCACATATTCACACTTCAGATCTTATTGTATAACCAAACCAACTAACCCACGTGAAGAGGCTTCTCCACAGAGACCAGGCCTGGAAATCTCCAGTGCTCATCAGAGGTGGGTCCTCTCAGGGCACCAACAGCTTCAGCAAGGGCTGGAGCAAGCATCAGTCAGACATTGTTAAAAGAGCCCTTCTGGTTCCTTTAAGACCCTTCAATTTCATACAAACTTCATTATCAAGAGCTAGAGGTGAATTTATTAGAAAGAGATGAGGAATTGAAAATCATCTTCTCATTCTGTTCCCTTCTGGCACACATTTGTTAAACGACCTAGAGAAATGTTAGAGCCACATCTCAGCTAGAGCACAGGGTCAGACAATTAAGTTTGAGAACTCATCCCTGAATATCGCTACGGTCACCTTTGAGGTATTCCACCTGGGAAAATATGCACTCATGCCAGTGCCTAGCCCGCCCTTCAAAACTTTGTTTCTGAAATTGTTATCAGAACTGCCATCATATGAGATTTGAAAATTAAGTTCACAAACTTAGCCTAGAAAAAGTGCTCACCGTGGTCACCAGACGACCAAGGGGAGCACTCTGAAGGTGACCAAAGTGATACTCAGCAATGAGGTATGGAGCACTTTTCCAGGATGAGTTCATGAACTTAAATCACCTGACCATCTTCACAGTAATACGAGTTGTACAAATCTCAGAACACAATATAACGAGGAAGAATATCCAGGGAACAATGGCTCTTAGTTTTCGGTAAATTTACTTAATCCTAATAGCAGTACACATAACCATTCAAAAGACAAGATTATACCTCAGGGCTTTTAAACAGGGGCAGGGGCAGGGCCTGTGTGTGGGTACAGGAGCTCCCAGAGGGCACCACGCTGTGGTCATAGCCCGGGGCTGCCTCCCAGTCTTGCCTGGACGTGCCACGTCCTCTTTCCAGGATCCTTTCACTGTGGAAACAACGCCCACAGGGTCTTCTTTTTAAAGATGAAGATGTTAGAAAGGCTAAATGCAAATGAAAGGCTTTCTTTTAGGTAATTTAAGCTTTTACTCAATTATACATGAGAACAAAAATAAAATCTTTCATTTAAGATAAGATAGTATGAGCAGTCAGGTAACCTATTTTTGCCTATTTTTGGTTAACGCCGCTAAAATGTATCACTGTCGCCACAGTTTGAAGAGAACCTATATAGAGGAGATTTTGAGGACGTTTCCTACCACAGAAAACAAAATTCTGACCTTGAAGGCACAAACTACCCACACCTTCCACAGCATGTCTGTAACTCACCTGAATGTGCAGGGCGCCCTCTACTGCTTCCTGGATATTAGAACACCCACTGATCAGAGCCAGCTGCTCGTGCGCACTCAAGGAGCCTTTCAGAGCGCCTGACTGTCCCAGCAAGGTCAATTCCTTTCTGGAAAGAAGTGGGAATGATCACTGTGAGTGTTCAAAAACAAATTTAAAAGCCAAAAAAATCTCAGCAACACTAATCACCAGCGAAATGGAAACCAAAGCCACAATGAGAAGTCACACCTCACACCCATCAAGCAGTTGGTAGGAAGGAGAACTGCGGAACACTGCCGGTGAGACTAAAATGGTGCAGCCACTATTGAAAACAGTGTGGCAGCTCCTCAAAAAACTAAAAACAAAATTACAACATGATCTGGCAATTCCACTTCTTAGTATTTACCCAAAATGACTTAAAGCAGAGTCTCAAAGAGATTTTTGCATACTCAAGTTCATAGTAGTGTTATTCACAATAGCCAAGAGGGCTAAGCATCTAATGTCAGATGAACAGAAAAACAAAATATCATAAATATATACACAATGGAATATTATTCAGCCTTAAAGATGAAGGAAATTCTGACACATACAACACAGATGAACCTTTCATGTATGCTACATGGAACAAATGAGACACAAAAATATGATTCTACCTGTAAGAGATACTTACAGTGGTCAAAATCAGACACAGAAACAAGCAAGGTTGTAGTTACCAGGAGCTGGGGCATTGGGCCAATGGGGAATTTGTGTTTAATGGGTACAGGGCTTCAGTTTGGAAAAATGGAGCAGCCCTGGAGATGCGCTGCCATGACCATCATTTGACAGTATAAATATACCTAACTGTACTTAAAAATAGTTAAGACAGCAAGTTTTGTTATATACATTTTACCACAATTATTTTTTTTAAATTTCCATTAAAAATGCTCAAAGAATGAAATAACCTAAGTGTGGGGAATGGAAAGCAATGGTTCTTCACCCTCATCCTTGGGTCAGTCCCTAGGGAAGGGCTGAAAGGAGGTTTCTGATCATCAGAATGGGCTTTTAACATCATTTTGTATCAGTTTTTATGTGTAAGCTGCTGATGCCCTTCAGCCAAAAGCTACCACCTACAGCAGAACCAAAAGAGACTCACACGAAACACCAGGGGTGCCGTGGTGCATCTCTGGAGCAGGTACTAGAGAAAGCCTGGTATGAGGTCTGGACTTTGCTCAGGAGATTTGGAGGAGCATTGGGGAGATGGGGTCCACTTTATCACATGATATGAGGAAGCAAAGGTGGAGAAGTCGATACATTTTATCCATAATTGGGGTGGGGGGCACCTGACCAAACAAAGCTGTTGTGGGCAACGAAGCAGCGGTCACTCATTTCAGCTAAGAGAGCAGTGGGTTGCAAATTTCTGAAGCAGCCTTGCTTTGCCTAATTCTGTTCTGTTCTAAGAGTGATCCTACCCAAGGCTGCTTGTGTCCAACAGGTGAAGGCAAAATAATACAAACACACTGAAATACAAAGTGATTTTTATAGCATCTTTAATAGAAAGAAGTTTTAAGGAAACAATAATGCATCCTCCCTCAGGCAGAAAGGCTAAAAAAGCAACTAGAGGCATCACTGTACACAGACCTAGTCTTACATTTTCTTTTAAAGGAGGGAGAGGGTATATGGGATTTTTTCTCAAATAAGTAATTTAGAAGATGTACAATATATCGACTAAAAAAAATCTAGCTTAAAATAGCCCCAGAAAAAGGCTCTTCCTTTGTGAGACAAGCACATAGACCACACAGATGCCTCTACTCAGCTACCCGCAGGACTGCTCAGTGTTGAGTACTCAACACCCCCAACCACCATCCCAATGAGCAGGTGTTTTGTAAGTTTTATATAAAACTAATTCCTTAAAGCAGTGGTTCTCAACCTTCCTAAGGCTGCGACCCTTCGATACAGTTCCTCAAGTTGTGGTGACCCCCAACCCTTACTGCCTTAAAGTAATGGCTTATAAAGCAGTGAGAAATACACAAAAGAAAGTATGCATCTGAGACAGTTCACCAGAAAGTGTATATTAACTGCACAGAGCATAACGTCTTAGGTGCAGATTAGACACTTATGATTTAACAGTTCAATCGCTAAAATCAAGAAAGAGCTGGCTCAAGGTAAGTGCCAGCAATTAGATACTTGAAACACCAGTGAGGGAAATGCAGTAAAAAGGGTCACAGGAAAAGGTTCCCCTACAAAAACAGAAGAGAAAAGCCAAAGTTCACACGTCTGAGGGTCCCATGGTCAGTATCAGTGACGCCCTGCAAACCTCCCTGCCTGCAAACCCTCTGCCATTGCCTCCATCATCAGTGAAGGGACCATGTGATACGAAGGTCATTTATTTCCCATTTCATGGTATATGCCTAATCCATCTTTCAAAAATGTTTAGTTATATAACTCTAAATATGCTAAAATCCTGGAATTATTCACTTTACGTGAACTCATCATACAATATGTAAGTTATCTCTCAAACTAAATAAAGCCAATGAACTAATTTCCTATTACTGCCATAGTAAAGTATCACAAACTTACTGGCTTAGAGAACACAAATTTATTACCCTACAGCTCTGGTGAGAAGTCTCACTGATGCTAACACCAAAAGTGGCAGGAGGGCTGAGTTCCTGCTTCAGGCTCCAGGACAGAGTCCAACCCTCATCTCTTCCAGCTTCTAGAGGCACCTATGTCCCTGCCCCACCGCCCTCTGCACTCTTCACAGCCAGCAATGGCCCTCCAACCTGTGTTTCTGTCATCACGGCTCCTTTTCCGACTCTCCTACTTCTCTTTTTCCCTTATAACAACGCTTGTGAGTATATCAGGCAATCCAGAGAATCTCCTTGCTATCTGTAATTGAATTATGTCCAGAAAATCCCTTTTTCCATGTAAGGAAACAGTCACTGGTTCCAGGAATTAGGACATGGACATCTTCAGATGTCCTATTTTATAGGATATTCTATAAAATTAGCATCCAAATTATGCTTTTTGCGGGGAGACAGTTTCTCACTTTGTCCCCTTAGGTAGAGTGCTGTGGCATTATAGCTCACAGCAACCTTAAACTCTTAGGCTCAAAAGATCCTCTTGCCTCAAGCCTCCTGAGTAGCTGAGACTACAGGTGCCTGCCACAACACCTGGCTATTTTTAGAGACAGAGTCTCTCTCACTCACTCTTGCTCAGGCTGGTCTAGAATTCCTAAGCTCAAGCAATCCACCTGCCTCAGCCTCCCAGTGTTAGGATTATAGGCATGAGCCACTGAGCCTTGTTCCAAATTATGCTTGTATAGTAAGAGGACTTGACTTTCCTAGTAAAGCCACTGATACCATCCCACTATATCCTGACTTCCACTGGCTGTTAAGAAATTTACTGTCAACGTGTCATTCCTTCATAGGGCATCTGTCTGTTCTCTCTAGCTGTTTTAAAAGACTTTTCCTTGTTGCTTGATAGTTTCACTGTGTTATACCTGGGCATAGATATACTTTCTGTTTATCCTTCTGGGGACACTTTGTTCTTCTAGAATCTGAGGGTTTGTGTCTTTAACTGACACGAACTCTCAATTATTAACTCTTCCTAAGTTGCTTCTTACCTCACTCTAAATCTTTCAGAAATGTAATGACATGGAGGTTAGACATTCTATCCTCCATATGCCATAACCATTTTTAAACATTTTCCATCTCTTCATCTCTGTGAATTCCATTCTAAGTAACATCCTTTGCTCTGACTGCAGTTCACTAAGCTCATAATGTGATTCTCACATGTTTGGGGGTTTGTTCACTAAACTCTGAGAATTCCACGCCACCCAGAATACACGGAACGAAGCGCTCCTGTAGCCCCACACAGAAACCACTTCAGCTTTGCTAAAAGACTTGGCATCACAGAGGAGTAGGGGGAGTCAATACGGTGCCCACTACTTTCCTACAACTACTTCTTTTAATTTGAGACATTTCAAAAATAATAGATAGAATAATGAACATCCCCTTATTCCTACCACCCGGAACTAACCAACACCAACCATTTTTTTTAAGCAAACAAAACCGTAAAGATAAAGACTCTTGGCCTCACAGTTGACCTTCCTCTGACTCACGCGGGGTCTAAGCATCTTGCCTATGCGGAGCCACCACTCTGCCCTTGGGAGCCGCGTCCCCACCTGCTGTGCCCAGAGCACCTGCTCCAGGTGCCGCAGGCCACTGTCCTCACGGCTGCTGTCAGTCCACAGCAAATGTCCAGCCCATCCCTATAGCGCTGCCTCCAGCTGGGCAGACAGGCAGCAGGACAAGTCTCCTGTTCCTCAGCAAACCGGGCCACCTCTGAGCCACAGAATGGCCCACAGGGACAGGAAGCAGCAGTACAACAGCCACAGCCCCCCCCCCCCAAGTGACTCGGCCCCAGGCTCCTCCTCCTGATAGGACCCTCAGGTGGGACAGAGAGGTAAACTGGGCTCTGGGGAGAGATGCGGCCACTGTGACACCCCGGGGGACTTAGGAGTCCAGGCCCTGCCGCGCGGTCCTGCGGGAAACCCAGCGGGAGTCCTGTGGAGCCTCTAGACGTCACAGATGACCCCTCGCTCTCTTCAAGGTCAGGAGACACACGTGCCCCAGGTCAGACTCAGACCTTGGTAACGCCCAATAGGTTCGTTCCAATTTTTTTGGGTGTTTTGGAAGAAACTCTGCCTGGGCTTTGTAGAAGACGTACCCACCCCCAAAGCAGATGCGCCTGTCCCAGAGGCCCCGAAGCTGCGCCCGCAGCGAGACTCCGCCGCAGCTCAACAGTCACCCGCGGCCCGGAGCGCGGACGGCTGCGCGGCCCGGCCCCGCCGCCAGGGGGCAGGCGGGCTCCGGGACTGGGCTGGGCGGCCCCCTGCCGCCAACCAGAGTTTTCGTGTAAAACTGGAGGAAAGCGGTGACAATTCCAGCTGGAGGGTAGGATGTGGACGATTTTTACCTTTTCCTATTTTTACTCTTGAGGTTTCATTGAAAAGGCCCATTTATTTATTTAAAAAAATAAAAAGTAGTGGAGAAATTGGGGCCCTTGTGCACTAACGGCAGGGATGTGAAATGGGGCAGCTGCTGTGGAGAACACTACACTGATGACTTAAAATATTAAAAATAGAACTATTGTGTGATCCAGCGACCCCACTTCTGGGTATATACACAAAGGAACTGAAAGCGGGATCCCAAACAGATCACTATACAGCCACATTCACAGCAGCGTCCGCGACCGAGCAAAGATGGAAGCATCACGAATGTCCACTGACAGATGAATGATGAACGAAATGTGGCCCCTACAAACAATAAAATTCGACTGAAATTCAGCCTCACAGGGAATGCCACCTGTCGGAATTTGGTCATCCTGTCATGCCACAACATGGATGCAACTTTCACTTATCTAAAGTGAGATAAGCCAGATGCAAAAGGACACACACAGTATGATTCCATTACGTGAGGTACCCAGAGTGGTCAAAATCATAGAGACAGAAAACAGAGTGGTGGTTTCCAGGGGCTGAGGATGGAGAGGATGGGTAAGGTGGGGGGTCATTGTTTAATTGGCCCAGAGTCTCAGACTTACGAGATGAAAAGTTCTGGAGGTTGGTTACTCAATTATGTTAATGTATTAATACCAAACTACACACTTAAAAATGGTAAAGATGGTCAAACTCTACATGAACTGGAATTCAGAAACTGATTTAGAGAATAGCCAGCTTGTGAATTGTATAGAATTAGCTAGAAAATAATTCTATACAATTATATTTTTTGGCTAGTATACTCCAATTGGGTTATGTAATGATCTAGGCCTTTAGACTTTGAATTAAACATATGTAAAATAAAGTACATATATTTATCTCTGGTCCCTCCAGAAATTTCAATGAAAGCAGACTAAAAGAATTTTTTGAACAAAGTATTGGCCTGCAAGGTATTTTTTAAAAGTATGTAAGGAAATCAGGTACAGTAGTTCATACTTGTAATCCTAGCACTTTGGGAAGCCAAGGCAGGAGGATTGTTTGAGCTCAGGAGTTTGAGGTTGCAGTGAGCTATGATGACACCACTGTACTCCAGCATGGACAACAGAGCAAAACTTTAAAAACAAAAAAGTGTTAACAGGAGACAAAAATGGACAAAAGATATTGGGTTTTTGGAAGATAAAAAATAATGCAAAAGTGATCATATAAACCACTGAATGAAAGCTGAAATTTAAACATGGGGAAAAGAAAATGCCAATGAGAAGTCACAGTGCCTCCTGAGAGACCTGGAAAGGACCAAAATTTGCAGGTACCAAACATGATGGAGATAGCATGAGTGAGGAGGAGGAGGAACTGAAGAGTGCTCAGAGAAAGCGGTGCAGCCCAAAAGCTCATCAGTCCCTAGCCCTCCCACTCTGAAAGACATTCAACTAGAACTGGCCAGTCACAGCAGAGGACAGGGTTGGGGCACTGTAGAAACCAGGACTTCAGGCAAAGTACACACTGAAAGGGAAGCACCACAGCACTTGACAAATGCATGATCATATATACCACAAACACACCAGATACACACATATCACACCCATGCCACACTGCCAGGCACACCACACACACTTCTCCAGGCCCTTTCCTTTGATTGTAAACCAAAACTCCTGGCTAGAGATTGGCAAATTCAAATGGAAAAACAGAAGTCATAGAAAAGAGACACATAGATACTTATATTTGAAGATCTAGTTTAAAAAAAAAAAAAGTAGATCCCTCTGCTATCTCCTGGGCATACAGTGATTGGCAAACAAATTCCATGTAGTCTTCATAGGGGGCCTCTTTCTTAAATATGAATATACAATATATTGTTAGCAGTCACCAGAGTTAAAGACAGTTCAAAACAGAAAACATTTTTATATATAACTATGGTAATACAGGAATTCAAGGAAAGAGAGAAAACATAAAAACTGTTATAATTTCAGAAAGATTAGAAAAAAATATCATCCATGACTTAATTAATAAGATATCATAAGGAAAAATCACCTTCAGACAGAAAGTGTCTTTCTAGTTCTTCAGACAGAAATAGAAAATTATGTATGTGAGTTAATTTTAATGAAAGGGCTGGGTGATAAATTTGTGGGAATCTGAGGAAAAACAAAATGACAAGGAGATAGCAAACAAGAGAAAACATAAGAAATTAAAGTCATTGGCTGCCAAGGGTGGGAAGGGTGGGTTGACCTGCTTTTTGTCTTTACCCAGGAGAGGACTTAATTTAAAGCTGTAAGGGATCAGGACACATGTTCAGACCCCCTTGTCTGTCAACTCATTGACTCCTATACTGCCTATTACCTTATTACTCTTTTTTCTAGTTGACTTTCTTCTCTTCTGTCCTCTCTTTTTTTCTCCTTTCCTCCCTTAATCTAGCCTCTCCGTATTAGCTGCTGACATTTAAAGAAACTATTGCCAATTCAACTTAAACTCAAACCCATTCTTCTCACATGTTTATTACCAAAAAGAGTTTCTTGGACAAAATATATTGTTTCTTATGTCACGGTGTGCTTTTTAAAAATATTATAACAGTATACTATAAAATAAAATTTAGGCAGTGTCCAAAAAGAAAAAATGATAGTCCCCAAATCTCAAACAATGACTATCGATTTTAAACTAGAGAATTAGATTATACAGATGGATGGAAGGACAATAGATCAAAGATATAGACGGACCAAATTCTTTTACTGTGGCTTTCATTTTTTTCTGTGTATATTATTAACAAAATATAAGCATTTTAAAATTTTCTTATTTGTTACCTATTAAAAAAGTAAATAGTTCTTTAAAAAAAAAAAAAAAGAAAGAAAGAAAATTAAAGGACTTTCCCAACTAGTCCCACATCTGACTATACGAACAAAAAAATACTAATTACATATGTACTAAATGTGCCTTTTCATGGCACATTAAAAGGATCATTCACCAATATCCAGTGGGATTTATCCCAAAGATGCCAAGGATGGTTCAATATATGCAAATCAACATACGTGATTCAGTGTATTAATAGCAAAACAAAACCATATAATCATGTCAATATGTGCAGAAAAAGCATTTGCTAAAATTCGACATTCACAACAAAATTCTTATCAAATTAGGTATGGGGGAAAAGTCCCTCAACACACTAAAGGGCATATCCAACAAGCCCACAGCTAACATTATTATACTCATTGGTAAAGAGTTTGAAGTGCTTTTATAAGATCAGGAACAAGAAAAAAATGCCCACTTTTACCACTTCTGTTCAACATAATACTGGAAGTCCTAGGCAAAGTACTTAGACAAAAGAAATAAAAGGAATCCAATGTGGAAAGAATGAAGTGAAATTTCTTTATGAGCTAGTGACATGATCATATGTGAAAATCCTAAAGACTCTACCATAAAACTGTTAGAAGTGATAAATTCCATAAAGTTACAGGATATAAAAATCAACTTACAAAGCTTAGTAATGTCTAAGTAATGTCTTATTAATGTCTGCAAACACTGACAAACAAAAATTAAACAAAACAAAATTTTGTTTAATTTTCTTAAACAAAAATTTAAGAAAACCCCAATTATGATAGCATCAAAAAATATCTTTGAGTAAATTTAATCAAGGTGAAAGGTCTGTATACTGAAAACTATAGAACATTGATGAAAGAAATTGAAGATGGCACAAATAAATGAAAATATATCCCATGTTAATGGGTTGGAAGAATATTGTTAAAATGTCCATACTCCCCAAAGCAATCTACAGATTCAATGCAATTCCTATCAAAATTACAATGTCATTCTTCACAGAAATAGAAAAAAAAATCTTAAAATATGTATAGACCCACAAAAGACATCAAATAACTAAAGCAATCTTGACCAAAAGAACATAGCTAGAGGCATCACCCTACTGAGTTTAAAAGTATATTTTCAAGCTATAGTAATCAAAACAGCATGGTACTGTGAAAAAAAAAGAGAGACTTAACCAAAAGAAGTGTGGACAGTGAGCCCAGAAGCAAACCCAGACACCCATAGTTAGTTGATTTGACAAAAGGTGCTGTGAATACACATTGGGGAAAAGGCAGGCTCTTCAGTAAATGGTAGAGGTAAAACCCTGCATATCCACATTCAGAAAAATGAAAATGGATCTTTCTTTCACCCTTTAAATAAGAAATCAGGCCAGGTGCAGTGGTTCACACCTGTAATCCTAGCACTCTAGGAGGCCAACGCGGGTGGATTGCCTGAGGTCACAGGTTCAAGACAAGCCTGAGCCAGAGTAAGACCCCATCTCTAAAAATAGCAGGGCATTGTGGCAGGTGTCTCCCAGTTTCTTGGGAGGTTGAGGCAAGAGAATCGCTTAAGCCCAAGAGTTTTAGGTTGCTGTGAGCTATGATGCCATAGCACTGTACTGAGGGTGACAAAGTGAAACTCTGTCTCAAAAAATTAATTAATTAAAAAACTATCTGAAACTACAAAATTACTGGAAGAAAATAGGGCAGAAAACATGATCTTGGCCTGGGCAGAGATTTCTTGGATATAATCCCAAAAGCACAGGCCACAAAAGGATAAACAAATGGGATAGCATCAAATTACAAAGCTTCTGGTCAGCAAGAAGACAACTCACAAGAAACCAACTCTATTAAATGGGCAAAGCACTTGAATAGACATTTCTCCAAAGTAGACACAGAAATAGCAAAAAGATACATGAAAAAAATGCTCAACATTTCTAATCAGAGAAATGCCAACTAAAACCACAATGATATATCACCCCCATGCCCACTAGATTGACCCTGGTCAAAAAGATGAAAGATAACAAGTGTTGGGGAAGATGTGGAGAAAAGAGAACCATAATATAGTGTGGGTGGAAAGTAAATTAGTACAGCATTATAGAAAACAGTGTGGATGTTCCTCAAAAAACTGGAGTAGAATTACCATGAGATCCATAGTAATGCCACTACTAAGTATATATTCAAAGGAATGAAAATCTGTATGCTGGAGAGATGCCTGCAAGCCCATGTTCACTGCAGCACACTATTCATAATAGCCAACACGTGGAAATAACCTACGTCCCCATCAGTGGATGAATGGATTTTTAAAATTTGGCATATATACACATTGATTTACTATTCACACTTACAAAAAAATAGGAAATTCTGTCATTTGCAGTAACATAGATAAACCTAGGGAACATTGTTTTAAGTGAAACAAGCTAGATACAGAAAGACAAATACTGTATGATTTCACTAATATATGCAATTGAAAAAAGATCTCATAGAAGAAGAGTAGAATGGTGGTTACAACAGGCTGAGAGGTGGGGTAGATGAGGGAAAGGGAAACCTTGGTCAATGAGTACAAGTTACCATAAAAAAAAGAAATTCTGGTGATCTATTACAGCAAGAAGACCATAGTTAAAAATGTATTGATATTTTATATTTCAAAATAGCTAAATGAAAGAATTTTAAATTTTCTCACAAGGAGATTATAAATATTTGAAGTGATGCATATGCAAATTATCCTGATTTGATCATTTCACATTGTGCCCCATAAACATATAGGATTATAATTTGTCAATTAAAAATGAAATCAAACTTATTTTAAAAGGGCATTTTATGATGGCTGACTAGAAGTACCCAGTGCTTATTTCCCTCACAAAGAAGGACCAAAACATCAAGAAGATAATCACCTGTCAAATTGAGCATCTCAGAGGGAACAGGAAAATTCCCCCAAGAAGACACAGAGAACATCAAGGCACAGGAGAAGTAGTAGGGAAGACAGCCCAGCTGAGATTTTTCTGGGAGCCAGGAGAGGCTCCCCAGTGTAAGGAGAAGGTAAGTGAGAACACCCTGGTGGTCCACATTCACACCACAATCTTCTGCAATCCTAGCCACAGTGAGGAACCCATTGACCCACGAGGACCCTGAGACTACCACAGGCAGTTGTCTATAAACCACATGACAGCTTTGCTCGAGAGGGAGTTTGTGCTGGGTCTTAAACACCACTCGAGACCCAAGCAGATATAGCAGGGTGCCATTCTGAGCACCCAACCTCTACCATATTGCATCCTGCTCTGGGGCCCAATAGCTCTTCCATCTTCACATCCCTGGAACCCTGCTAACATCCCCTTGTATCCACCCCAAGGGCTGCAACAATGAGATATCAATTGGACCAAGAGCTCTCTAGCTCATGGTGTCCCATGACATCACTGGTGGTAGCACATGCTACTTAGGAACCCAAGAGTTGGCCTGTCACTATTATTGTCATCACTAATATCACTCACACTGCCCAAGGGTGTGAAGACCCACCTACCCACCTAACCCATGCTGCTGTACTGGCTCCGAAGCCAGCCACCTAGAAACCCCAAAACTGGCCCACCTGGACCTACTAACACTAGTGCTTACACCTAGGGACACAAGGATGAACATGCTAAGCCCACATCACTAATGGGGCCTAAGGGCCTACCCCACATGGCATTCGCGTACCCAGCAAAGCTTCAGAAAAACCTCCAATAACACCACAGCTGAAGCCACTAAGGAATTCAGACACAGACACTGATTATAGCCAAATAAAATCATACAAAGACTACACCACTACATACACCCAGAATTAAAGATGAAGTTCCTAGTCCATCAATATTATAGATATATCTATAGGAAAAAGTCTATGCCTCTGAAAATCAATTAAGAGAAATTGAAACAGTTAAACCAAAGATGTGCAAATATCAATATAAGGACACAGAAACATGGAAAAGGAAACATAATGCCTCCAAAGGAACACAATTCTCCAGCAACAGATTGCAATGAAACAGAAATGTATGAAAAAGAATTCAAAATATTACACAAGCTCAGATACAAGAGAACACAGAAAGAGCTCAGAAAACTAAGCCATGATTTGAATGGGAAATTCAACAAAGAGAAATAATAAAGAACCACCAAACAGAGCCTGTAACTGAGGAATTCAATGAATGAAATAATACAATTGAGAGCTACAATTATAGAGTAGATCAAGCAAAAGAAAGACTCTCCAAATCCCAGGAAAGATCTTTTTTAAAAAATTACTGAGTAAGACAAAAGAGAAAAAAAATTAAAAATGAAGAAAGCCTATGTGACTTATGGGAAACCACAATGCAAATAATATTAGAATTTGGGGTGTTTTAGAAGAGGTAGGAAAAGGCACAGAAAGCCTATTTAACAAGATGCTGCGAAAATATTCTCACTCTTCCAAGGAGTTATAGACATCCAGACAAAGGAATCTCAAAGATCTCAAACAGATTCAACCTAAAAAGGTCTTTTGCAAAACATTTTGGTCAAATTATCAAAAGTTAAAGAGTTCTAAAAACACCAAGTGAAAAGTGTCCAGACACATGTAAGAGGACTACCATCAGGCTAATGGTGGATTTCTCAGCAGAAACCTTACAAGCCAGGAGACAAAGTGGTCAGACTGCTGAAAGAAAAAACAAACAACAACAACAACAAATAACAGTCAAGAATACCATACCCAGAAAAGCTATCCTTTAAAAATAAGAAGCATAAAGTCTTTCCCAGACAAACAAAATCAGAATTCATCACCCCTAGACTGGTTATAAAATAAGTAGCTGATGGAGTCGTACCATCTGGAAGTCAAAGGACAGCATCTACTGTCATGGAAACACATGAAAACATAAACCTAACAGGGCAAACACCCAGCAGAGCAAGAGAAAGGACCCAAATGTTACCACTACAGAAAACTACCAAACCACAACAATGAGAGAGAAATAAAGGATAAAAAGATAACCACAAGCCCAAAACTTAAAAAATTATAGGAGTATGTTCTCACCTATTAATAACTTTGAATGTAAATGGATTAAGTACTTAAAAATGCAAACTGGCTGAATGGATTTTGAAAAATACCCAATTATATGCCTACCAGAAACTCACTTCACTTGAAAACACACATATAGACTGAAAGCAATTAAAAAAGATATTGCAAACAAAAGGAAATCAAAAGCAAGCAGGAGTAGCTATATTTCTAGCAGATAAAACAGACTAAGTCAAAAATAGAAACGAGATGAAGTCATCATATAATGAACAAAGGGAGCAATTCAGCAAGAGGGTTTAACAATTCTAAAAATATAATTCACCCAACATCAGAGCACCCAGATATATAAAACAAATGTTATTAGACCCAAAGGGAGCGACAGATTCCAATACAATAACTGGGGACTTCAACACATCACTGTTATCATTAGATCATATAGACAGAAAAACACAGGAACACTGGATTTAAACTATACTTTGGACAAAATGGACCTAACATTTACAACAGCCAAGATATGAAATCAACCTATGTATCTATGAATGCACGAGTGGATAAAGAAATCATGATATATACTCACTGGAATACTACTCAGCCATAAAAAGGAAATCCCACCATTTGCAGCAACATGGATGGATCTAGAGGTAATTGTGTTAAGTGAAATTAGCCAGGCATAGAAAGGTAAATATCATAGACACTTGCTCATACATGAAAGCTAAAAAATTCGATCTCATGGAGGTAGAGAGTAGAATGATAGTTAATAGTGGATGAGTAGACGAGTGATAGGAATGAAGAGAGGTTGGTCAATGGGGACAAACACACAGAAGGAATAAGCTCTAGTTTTCAATAGCACAGTAGGGTGACCATAGTTAATACTACATACATTGTATGTTTCAAAACAGCTGGAAGACAGGAAAAGTTCTCAGCACAAAGATATGATGACTGTTCACAGTGATATACCTAAATACCCACATTTGATCATTATGTATAGTATCCAAGTACCAAAATTTCACATGTACCCCATAAACATGTATAAATATTATATAACAATAATATAAAAGTTTATTTTTAAAATAATAAAAGTAAAGAACTTTTCCAAGTTGTCCGACATCTAACAGCAGTTCTAGAAAGAAAGGGAAAGGGAGGAACTTAAAGAAAAAAAAAAAAAATCGAGGAACAAAGGATGTGTTTCCAGATTGAATTTGTGCCTATGTATAAGGAGACATGGGGGAGATGACTGCAGGTAAGTTATAAACTTTATAGTAATCATCATTATGAGTATATTCTTTAAAAATTAAATATGACAGTTTAGACCTTATAGATACAAAACCTAGTTATTTCAGAGTAGCACTAATACTATCTATGATGTCATGTGGCCTCTTTTCTTCCCTATCTCCAGGAGACAACTGTAACAACTGTAACAACTCCTGACGTAGTTACTGTGAACCAGCTCCAGCCTATCACCTTAAATTAACATAGCTCCCGAAGAATACCAGCTAGAGCAAACCAAAACTCAGACGCCTGTGTTAAGATACCATCAAACCAAACTGAACATGTGACTCAGAATAGGGATGTTAGAAAGATTAAAGCAGCTTCCTTCTGTTTTAAAGCTGACCCTTTGGTTTGGCTCTTACTCCTATTCCCTGCTTAAAAATCCTGTTCTCAGAACTATTTTTTCTATAAACATTTTCCATTGCTTTTCCTTGAATGATTCTTATTTTCTCTTCCAAAAAGCACACTAATCATCTTCAAGCCTTTTCAGCATCATGGTTTTCCTTCTTCATTGCCCACTGTCTAAATTAACCAATCTACCTTTTTTTTTTTTTAAATTCCTCAACATGGGAAACCAGGCTTCATTTCTACTTTCCACATAGACGTCTCTCCTTTGCTCTTTATTCCCTCACATGGTGTTGCTGGCTCCTGGGTGGAAACCCCTATCCCTTTGGTGACTGTTTCTTTAAGGACTTCTGCTAGTAGACCACATCTGCCTCCTAATTCCATCCCCTCATTCCTCAGGAGGAGAAATTTATCTAATTGGTGAGTTTGGCAGAGGAGGCTCTGTCCTTCTCCGTCTCCCCTAGGGAAGGCCATCTGGGGAAGCCTGTCTAAATCTCTTACGAGGTATCAGATAACTAAATAGTGATGCATGTAGGATTTGCTTCAAAATAATCTGGGAGAAAAAGCACTCCCAGATGGCCAAATAAGGTCCTCTAAAAATCCATTCCTCCATAAAATGAATAACGACATAAGCAAAACTGGTCAAGATCAACTTTTAGAATTCTATAAATTAACCAAAGCCTATAGTAACTCAATGAATGTATATCCAAGAAAAATGCCTGGAGCTCAGAACAGTGGTGTCAACTTGTCACACTTGCCAATTGTTCTCATTCTCTCCCTCATACTCCCTAGGAGCCTTGAAAGCCAGGAGCCCAGCAGCCGCCATAGGGAGAACAGGCTCGGAAATCCCCCAAAACCCTCATGCCCAGAAAACTGTCACTAATTGACCTGCCCAGCAAACCCCTGGAAAAGCTGATGCTCTCAGGACTTGCTTTACTTGACCTGACTCAGGGCTCACTCTGTGGGGAGGCCCCACTCCCTGCATCCCTGCCAAGCAAATCAGCAGCAACTGTTTAGCACTGCAGCTGCCTGAGGTGCCAACACCAGGTGGGGCTCATGAGATGGAAACCAAAAGACTTAATGGAAAAGTGGGAAATGTGAGTTCTATGGTGGGCTTTCAAAGGCTTTGACATATTGCTGGGATCTAGAAAGCCACACACATTGCGGGGCTGTGTGCAGGACCAGGAAAGGCCCTCAGAGGGGACAAACCGTGTGTCTGAGAGGGACAAGGTAGAAGGGCAGGAGAGTACTCCCTTTAGTCCCAAGCCCTTTTATAAGGATTATCTGCCCTTATGACTTAATCACCTTCCAAGGACCCATCTCCTCACTCCACTTCACTGTGGATTCAATTCCAACATGAACTGTGAAGGGCACACTATAATTTAAACCATAGCAGATGAGCAGAGTTTCCTTCAACTGACTTTACCAGGTCAGGACAGACATGTGCAGGCTCAGAATATTCAAGAAGAGTCACTCCACTGCTGCTGTCCAGAGAGTCAAAGCATTCTGACTTCTACCCCATTTCACAGATATACAGGTAGCAAATGGGGCTTTTACAAATCAGATAAAGCAAAGCTATTTCTGTTTGGGAAGAATAAATAAGGGGAAAATGAAGCAATTGTTTGCTCTGTCCTAATGACGGCCAAGTACATCAGGATCTGTGAACACACAGATAAGTCAGGGTGAATGACCCCTGCTGACCCTGCACATCCACTGCTGTGACCTTTCAGCAACACAACCCAGACCTCTCCTGAACTTGACAACCTGCCTCCCCGCACCTGCTTCTGGGTAACTCCCCTACTCACTACAGTCTCTTGCCCAGAAATAGGGTACACATTTCTCCATGTAGGTCTTCTTTGCTATCCTACAGTAACACTAAAAATTTTCTCCACTAATATCTTTTAAAAAATATTTATACCCAGATTGTTCTGTTTGTTGGTAATAGTAGTAATTTTGTAATGTGTTGTCTAGCCATGTGTTACCAATGTAAAGATACACAACTGACTTTTTTTTCTGTAGCATGTCCTGTGTTTTCTCCATCCTTGGAATATTCTCTTTTCCATGACACACTCACCATCGGTTTGACCCAAACTTCCCAGCTTCTGAAATCTCATGGTATGGTCATAATTACTCATATGTCCCTCACCTATTTTCCTAACTAGGGGTGGGAGTATCAAACTGTTTAGGTTTGTGGGTCACAGTCTGTCACAACTACTTGTAAACTGAAAGCAGCCATAGCTGGCCCATGAACAAATGGGCATTTTATTCATAAAATAAAGCTTTATAACTAAGACAGGGAAAGGAACGGACAGTTCTGTATTGCTTCCTACAGAAGTGGAATTCCCCTGGGGGCAGAAGAGCTGGGAAAAGACAAAACAAGAAACCCCAGACTGTACCATCAACAGTGTTCCCCACCCCATAACCAGACCAATGCTCTGTGTTTTTCAGTTACCAACTATCCACTGCCACAGTCGTGGGGGTTAGTGATCTGGGCTGGGCTTATATGTGGCTGCCGTGATGGGCAGGTTGCTGGTATAGAAGCTACCTTCGCCTGCCGGCAGCTGGCACTATGTTGTCTGGTACTGGCTCAGAGGCCCGTTATATGTCTCTAGTTGATCAAGATGGAGGGAGGAAGCATATGAAGGCATCCCAGTACACACATGTGCATTCAGGCCTCTGCTGCATGTGCTACGTTTGCTAACAGCCTGCAGGCCAGTGCAAGCCTGTGGCCACACCCAGACTCAGGGTGAGAGCAGCAAAGTCACACTGCAAAGGGGAGTGTAGACAGATGCGAGCAATTTTTGACCACCACACTTGGTTATTCTAGGCAAAGGTAGATGAGAAAACTAAAAGTTTTAAATCAGGAAAACAGACCAATCCAGAAAAACCCAGATCAAAACAGAGTTCACGATGTCCAGGAAAGGGCAGAGACCCAGTTACTTCCTGGAAAGACCTGGGCCCAGGGAGGCAAGAGTACAAACAGCTACCTAGTTTCAGAGATCACTTCTGGTGTTCACTAACTCCTCATCTGTTCAGAAAGTTGGTTCATCTTCAGAGGGATCTGAGGACAGAGTGACCATCCACAGACCATGACAGAGAGACAGCAGCAGAGAAACTGAGATGGAAAGCTATGGGGACCACAGACGGTGATTTTTGACTGAGACTCAGGCCACACAAGGCAGCTTGTTCTGCCCCAGAGTCAAGGTGATCACCAAGATGTCCACATGACCTGTTACAGCGTGTCCTAGTCCCTCAGAGTGTCCTTGTCTCTTGAGGGCTAGAATAGCCCACCTGCTACATGGAAATGACACTAGTTGCAAATTTATAAGAGCTATGGGTTCATATTACAACTTTGTTACCTGATTTTTCTCAAAACACAGCATTCACCCTCTGAATCCTTCCTGGAGACCAAGTATGCACCAAGCACTGGGCACACGATGAAGAACAAAGACAAAGCAGTGAAATATCTGCTAATAAGGATTCTCAAGGTCAAGCTACTTTTCTACAAAGATGTGTCAACATGCAAAGCATTTAGTTTTCTTTGTGCCACCCTGTTATAAAAACTTTAGTCTTGGATGTTACAGATTTTTTTGTTTATAATTCACTAAGATCCCTTGGCAGGGTATGAATTGTGATAATTTCTTTAATCTTCTAATGTCTTGCTATTAAAAAAAAAATCAATTTCACTCAATTAAAGTTCATTTTTACAAGTTCAGAATCCAGATGGACCATTTCTAGTTAACAAGATTGACATCAAACAGGTCTAACAGACACAAAATTTCCATACAATAAGTAGTAAAGTTTCAACTACACACTTTCAATTATAAAATGTTCAGAAGGATCAGATTATGGGAAGTGAACTAAACCCCAAGGTAAATTAGATGGTGGGGAAAACATCCATGAGAAATATAGCCAGACATCTGACACTCTAGAAAAGGGTCTTGAGATTCAACTGAAACATTTATTGAGTATACCAAGCACACTGGCTCTGGAGACACAAAACATGCATGTTGAATCTCTCTGCATCCACGATGACTAGTACAGGGACCAGGGGACACTAAATAGTGAGGGACACTGGGAATGTAATGTACAGTCTCCGTCCTCATGTAGCCCATGACCTATGAAGACCACAAAACTGTGTCACGAAAGATGCCTGTGGGGCACAGTTCTGATGCCCATGCTGATACATCAGTCAATCCAACCCAGTCAGGAAGATAGGTCATTTACATTTCCTGACAAGAGGATAAAGTCAGTTCTCACATTCCTTTTGCCCAATATGGGGTAGAGATATTTTAACCTGTGTTTCTGAGCATCTAAGGGTGACAGGCAATACACAATGATGTCGGCAAAAGCTCCCAGTCATTATCAATCTGCAGGTCTCAGAAATCCCACTGACCGAAATATTTACAAAAACAAGGTTTGGTCTCAATCCTCTCACCTTGGAGGCTCTGTACAGGAATGGTACATTGTAAACTCTTGTGACTGAAGAAAGGGAAACAGACAGCTTTACTCAAAAATCACTCGAGACCAAGAATTCAGTAGGGAGTGGAGGGGGCAATATGACAGGATTCAACCTGAAGCTATTTGCTAACAGTAATTTGAGAAAGAAAAAGTAATCAGTCACAAGATACCCTAAGATTCCTGTTTCCTGCCAAAGCAGTACAACCAGTTGTGCATATTGATGTTAACTCGGCTTAAATACATTTGAGCTGTAAAAACAAGGAGCCAGGCATGAGGTGCATGTCTGTGATACCAAAACTCAGGAGGCTGAGGCAGGAAGATCATTTTAGCCCAGGAGTTCAAAGCCAGCCTAGGTAACATATCAAGATCTGTCTGCAAAAAAAAATAAAAATGAAATTAGCCAGGCACGGTGGTATACGCCTATAGTCCTGGCTGCCTGGGAGGCTAAGGCAGGAAGATCGCTAAAGCTCAAGAGTTTGGGGTTGCTGTGAGCTATGATGATGCCACTGCATTCTAGCCTGGGACAACAGAGTAAGATGTGATCTTAAAAAAAATACATAGCTCTTAAGTATAGTAGGATAATAGCAAAGACTTTAACCCAATTTAAAAAAAAAAAAAAAAGAAAAAAGCCAAAAACCTTACCCAACCCTCCCATTTACTCCCTGCTGCCTGAAAGGACTTTAAAAGTGACCAAACCCTCAATGACATACCTAAAAAGTAAGGCCTAAAATACAAATGCCCCAAGGAATAGAACAAGGAACTTCTCAATTAGGAACTCTGAGGTTCTCTCTTAGTTACAACTAAGTTGGAATTGACATAACAAAATAAAAAGTGAAGTGATGACAGAGGTGAAGTCTAGAGTCAGGTGGGCAAACACAGCCCTCAGGCCAACCCTAGTCCTCCCTGTGAGAAAGGGTAGTTTTCACATTTTTAAAACATTAAAAAAAACATGTTTAGCAGTATTTAATGACGTAAGAAAATCCCATAAACATAATTCAGAGTTAAACCTGGGTATTGGGACACAGCCATGACCCCCTGTGTTCATGGCTGCTCCCAGCCCACAATGAAGCTGGGACAGACACAAGACTCAAAAGGCAAAGTGTTCATTATCTGGCCTGCACAGAAAAGGTTCACCAACCCCACATCTGGAGCCTGTAGGGGGATAGCTGAAGACCTGACTTTGGAGATTCAGGGGTCTCCACTCCCCTAGGCAGAGCTCTGCTCGGATACTGGGCCGGTGTCTAAGCTAATGTCTCTCAGCTGCAGACCCACCCCATCAGGACAATCTGGCAGTTTCTCAGAAAAACAAACACATTCTTACCACACAATCCAGCAATTATGCCCCTTGGTATTTACCCAAGGAACTTGGAAATTACATCTACACAAAAACCTGCACACAAATATTTATAGCAGCTTTATTTGTAATTGCCAGGACTTGAAAATAACCAAGATGTCCTTCAGCAGGTGAACAGATTAATAAAGTGCAACCCCTCCAAGCAATGTAATACTAGTCAGCATACAATGAAATGAGCTATCACACCATGAAAAAACATGGACGAAACAAATGCAGATCACTAAGTGAAAGACATCAATCTGAAAGGCCACACGCTGTATGATTCCCAGTATGACAGTCTCCAAAGGGCAAGACAATGAAGACAGCAAAAGGGTCCGTGGTTGCCAGAAGTTAGGGGGAGAGAAGGATAGACAGGTGGAATACAGGATGTTCAGGGCAGTGAAACCACCTGAATGATAATATAATGGTGGATACATGTCACATGCATTTGTCACACCCATAAAACATGCATCACCAACAGTGAATCCTAATGTCAACCATAGACTTTGGGTGATGATGTCAAAGTAGATTTATAACTTGTAACAAATGTACCAATCTGAGTGGGGGATGCTGAGTAGGGGCTGCCAACACGTGGAGGGAAGAGGCACGTGGAAAATAAATCTCTGTATTTCTTTGCTGTGAGCCTATACTTCTCTAAAAAATAAAGCTTATAAAAAGCAAAAACCTAGTAATTAAAAAATCTATACACAACAGACCACAGGACATGGTTTGCCAATGCCTGCTCTAACATACCATGTAGTTTAGTAACTCATTTTGTATTATATACTTCTCCAGCTCTCCTCTCCCCTCCAGAGTAGGAGTTCCTCAAGGTCAGAGATCTTAGTCTATTGTGTTTACTACTTATTTCCCAGTGCTAACATGTGCCTGGCACACAGTAGATTCTCATCCAGTACTCCTGAATGGAAGTATGAATGACTCATAATATTTTATTTAAGGCCCTCAGTATCATGGTGAGCCATTATAATGAATGTCATTGGTATTCCACCCAGATCTCAGAATCCCCTGCACCAGCACTGGGTGTCCATCCCCCAGCCCTTGAATTCTCTGTTGCTAAAGGCTCCCACCTGTAGCCTTCCTTAGAGTACTACCCTGGACCCAGACCCAGAACTGGACATGTCTGAGAGTTTATATCCAGAAAGAGAACCCATAATCAATGATACAGGAATATGAAAGCTCAGCTTCCTGCCCTTAATGTGTGACACAAACTTTGTGGTATACCCTATGCTTCAGAACTCTCATGGAATCTTTAAGCCTTAGATTTCTCCAGAAATCATACCCTTAGTTGGTTTCTTCTTCTTTATCCTATCCTTCCCCTATTCCATTATTGCTCTCTCCTGGAAGCACTTCCTTAACAAGTCTCCTGCCCAGGAATCCTCATCTCAGAATCTGAAGAATAGGATCTAAGACAGATTCAATATTGGAATTATGAGGCATATAATCCAAACAAATTATGAATACGCAAAGATATGAAATATGGAACCACAAAGAATGAACAAACAATGAGATACTATGAAAATGAACAATGTATCTAGGGAAAAAGGCAAATTGAACTTATAAAAAATTAAGTTACTAAAATAAACTCAGTACACAGTTTAAACAGATTAGCCACTGCTAAAAAGAGAATTGGTGAACTGGAAGAAATATATTCTTAAAAACTCAGGGACAGGACGGTACCTGTGGTTCCGTTAGTAGGACGCCGGCCAATATACCAAGGGTGGCAGATTCGAACCCAGCCCTAGCCAAACTGCAACAAAAAAATAGTTGGGCACTGTAGTCCCAGCTACTCGGGAGGCTGAGACAAGAGAATCACCTAAGCCCAAGAGCTGGAGGTTGCTGTAAGCTGTGACACCACTGTACTCTACTGAGGGCGATGAAGTGAGACTCTGTCTCAAAAAAAAAAAAAATACAGGGACACAGAAAATAAGATATTAAAAGACAAGATGACAAAATGAGATACTTCAATATCCATGCACTCAAAAAATCCTTGTAGGGAAAAGAGACCCAGCAGTCTCACTTATGGGTATGTACCCTGCACAGACTCTTGCACTTGTACACTTGGAAACATATGTGAGAATATTAAACATAGCATTGTTTATAATAGCTCCATATTGGAAAGAGCTATAATTTTCATCAAGAGGACAATAATTCATAGCAAACTCACATAATAGAATATGACATAGCAATAAAAATAGATGTTCTATGACTATAGGCAATAACCTGGACACCTTACAGAAATAGTCTTATAGAACACAAAAAACAAGCAAAACCAAACAATATGTTATTTAAGATAAATATAAAATAGAAGTATTTTTAAGGCAAGGAAATAGTAAATACAAAATACACAAGATTTATTACCTCTGGTGGGAAGGCAGGGGAATGAGACCCAAAAGGTACACAAGATACTGATAATGTTCTAGATCTTAGGCTGGGTGGTAGAGTCACAGATGTTCATTTTAGTGTTATTCTTGAGCTTACATAAATGATCTATTCTTTTGTATATATTAAATGTTATATTTAATGTGATGTTTGCAGGGTCTCTACAGCAAATGGTATAAATGAATACGAAGATGCTTAAGGGGTCTTTGAAGTCAGACAGAAGAGGGCTGGAATCTTATGTCTTACTGTGTCTTTGAGCAGGTTTCTTATCTTGGATAGACCTAAATTTTCTCACAAAATAATGTCAATAAGCCAGGTGCAATGGAAAAACAAAACCAAAAAACCACTGGCAATAATATCTACCTCAAAGGGTTTGGGATTTAAGTAAGATTTCTAGGCATAAGCTCCATGGCAGGATGGACTTATTATTCACCTACACAACCCTAGTGAACAGAACATGCGTGGCAGGGCCAAGTCCTCCTCCTTCCAAAATAGTAAAGTCTGCATGAGTTTTGAGGTTGGTGTTTAACTTTTTGATTTTTGTCTTAAAGATTGACATTTTACCTTGGTATTGGTTGTCTATAACTATATGGAAGAACTAACTTCTCTGGGTTCAAGTTCTTAATCTATAAAACAATATTGTACTAGGGTAAAACAATGTTGTACTGGGGTATACAACTGTTTGTTTTTTATTTTTGAGACAGAGTCTCACTTTATCACCCTTAGTAGAGTGCTGTGACATCATAGCTCACAGCAACCTCAAACTCCTGCGCTTAATCAATTGGTTTATGTTTTCTAAGAGACAGGGTCTTGCTCTGTCATATAGGCTGGAGTGCAGTGGTGTCATCATAGTTCACTGTGGCTCCAAATACTGGGGCTCAGGCAATCTTCCCATTTCAGCCTCCCAAGTAGCTGGAACTACAGGTACACACCACCACATCCAGTTAATTTCTAATTTTTTTATAGAGTTGGGGTCTATGTTTGCCCAGGCTAGTTTCAAACTCCTGGCCTCAAGGGATCCTCCCAATTTGGCCCTGAGATTAGTCATGAACCATTTGTACCCAGTCAAAATTTAATGCCTCTAGCCCAAGATCATATGAAATGATGAATTACATATATTTTTCTACAAAAATGTAAATTCTAGTCACAAATCCCAGGTCTGAGATTGTCAGAGTCGTGTTCAGTGATGGCCAGCTCAGGAGGGCGTGCGGCGCAGTCAGGCTGTGTTCACCTTCTAACATGCTGCACTAGTTTGGTTCCTCCATCTTTGACCTCTGTCACTTTCTGCCTTTTTCTTTGGTTCCTACTCTTCTACCCCTTGTGACTACCATTTCTAAAACTCAGCCCTGACCATGCTTAGCATTTGAGAAGTTCACTCACTCTCATGTATCAACTAGTGTAGTTGTCAGTTATTAACAACCACACAGTAATTCCAACCCTTTCTCCTCACAAGAGTACCGATAAACCTCTGAGATCCAAGAGCAGTTTAATTTGGGTCCTGCCATCACTGGATCAATACAGGTAATGCCCCTGCACCTCTAGCTGTTACAGGAAGAAGCAGGTCCTTCTGCCCAGATGGAGCACAGGTACCCTGCTCTCCAGCCTTATAGACATAGAGAAACGAGTCTTCAAGCTTACTTAGGTGCAAAGCCTGAGACTCACAGCAGCCTCCCAACACCCACCTGGCATCTCCCCAACCCAAAGGACCCTATCCTCAAGAAGAGCTTTGTCTCTGGCTATAATTCATGTTCCAGCCTTTATCAACTCAGAGGTACCACAATCACCATCAAACAAGAAAGAGAAGTCACAGATATTTACAGGATCAAGGATATGATAAGCAAGACCAACTGAGAGAAATTCATTTCAGTTCCTCCCGGAAGGCATCAGCTGACCCACCTGATGTTGTCCAGGGCATCTGTTATCTGCTGTTGCTCAATATCATAGAGTTTCACCTTGAAGCCTCCACTTGCAAACAACATAGCCCAGCTTCGCCCAATAAGTCCACTAAAGGGAAATAAAATTAAGAAAGGATGCAAGTTAACTTGATTGAATACCTTTTCATTCCTAGGCCAGATGAGTTTTTTTAGTTATACGGTATACTATACTGAAAATATTTACACAGGGGGAAACTGAGGCACCGAGGGATTAAGTCTACAGAGGTTATAGCTGCTAGAGCCACAAGAGGAAACCCAGCAGCCTGACTCGGTCCTTACTCTCAATGACTACACTGCACCTGCTGCCTCAGACCTACTGGAGAATGAAAAAGCCATGCAGAGGCTTTTCAAAGGGCCATTCAAAGGTTTGAAAGTCAAAGTATGGAACATATCTGGAGTCCAAACTTTGGTTTCTAATCCCATTCTCCAATAAAAGGAGGCAGAAATTCTTGGGGAAATGGCTAATTCTAGGGCTGAACCAGGAAGTACACAAGATGAGCCTGTAGCAGTTTGCAGTGCCAGAAAGAAAGTGCTCCAAAAAGTTAAAGACCCTATGTTGACGGGCACATCACAAGGACATGAGTGCCTACTATAAGAGCTCCCAATGGCTAAAGCTAGAACACCTGGAGCAACAGAATAAAGTAACATTGGATTACGAAACAAGGCCCAGAGTAAATATCCATGAATACTGACATAAATGACATACTGATATAAATGTCTGAATATGTAAATGCAGAAGAAGCCAATCTCTGGCAGAATGCTGGTAAATTTACACAGCTGCTCCGCCCTAAGAGGCAGAGTCACTCCCTGTAGAGGATGCCAAGAGCCAGATGACCTCTGAGCAAGATGATCTGCAGCTGAGGGGTGGACCTTTGGGCAATTCGTTGGCAGGTGCTCCTTAGGAACAAAGCCCAAGCCCATGGCGATCCTTAGGCACTATAGTCATTGTGTAATACTCTCCTCACCTGTATTGTACTGTTTCAATAAAAGGCTAGTGAGGAGGTTGCTCGGGGCTACCCTGAAAGCAAGGTTAGCCTGCCTCCTACAAGCTTGTACTTCTAATCCGTATCATGCCTGGGTGATTGAGACCAGCGCCATGGGGCCCTAAAGGTTGCAACAACTCCCCATTCAGTAGTGTGGGCTGCATAGGGCACTTCCTTCTAGGGAGCATAGGCAGGGGGGTACTGGGGCAACTTAGCAGTAGGGAAACCTGACAAATGCCTCATCCTCAGCCAGGTGTTCAAGGCCAGCATCAACAGTGATGGCTGAGTGTGTGCCTTTGACACATGACAAGAAGGGCACTTTGCTTTGGTGGCCATCTTTCCCCAAACCCACAGCTCCAGTGTACTCAAGAGGAAAACATCAGACAGACCCCTGTTGTGGCCAGTGCTCCCCAAGGTCCTCAAAAACAAAGGAAGTCTGAGAAACTGTCACGGTCTAGAGCAGTTGAAACAGAAGTGATAAGTAGATGTAATTTGGTGTTCTGGATGGAATCTGGGACAGAAAAGGGACATTGCCTATACTAAATATGTAGGCTTTTTCTGCACTACGATCCCTAAACAATGTAGTATAATGACTACATTCTAGTACATGTACATAGCACTGACATTGTCTCTGGTACTGTAAGTAACCTGGAGAGGATGTCAGCAAACGCAAGGATGTGCCTGGGTTCGGTGCCAGCACTACATCATTTCATGTCCAGGACTTGAGCACCTGCAGATTTTAGTATCCACAGGCAGTCCTGGATCCCATCATCCATGGATACTGGAGGACAAGTACACTTATTTCTGCACTTTGCTATGTGACATAATTCATTTAAATGTTTTTAAGAAGAGAAATCCTTACCTATTTTGTAGTTTAACATGCAACTCCTCAAAATAACCTACTCCTCCTATGCATGTAAAAGCTTTACCACACACTGATTGGATTGGAAGCCAGATCAAGATCAAGCTGACTAGCCCTCAAGCCTTGAGAGTAATCTCAGATCCCTCTACCTGCTAGGTGCTCTTACATCCATGTCTGCCAGACAGTGGGGGAGAGACCAGCACCCAGGAGAAAGGAGGCTGTATAGAAATGGGGTGCTCCATTGGTCTAGAGGTCAAAGACTTTCCCGAGGTAAGACAGGTGCATCCCATCAAACAGACCTCACCCCCACCCCCAGCTTGATTTCCATCACCAGGGACCAGTGTGCACCGCAGGGGGAACCACCAAAGAGGGGAAGGAAACTCTTCCTTTTTTTTTTTTCAAATTTCAGATTAATATGAGGGTAGAAATGATTAGGTTACACTGAGTTTCTAAGTAAAGTTCAAGTTGTAGTTGAGCCCTTCACCCAGGGGGTGTGTTGCATGTGTGCACATTCAGGGAGAAGGAAGCTTTCTGAAGATCATTCTTGATTAGCAAAGGCGACATCACTGCTTAAACCTCCACTGCCCAGGGAGGGAGCCCCTGCTAACACTGCAAAGTACTGTCTGAGCTATGATAATATATATTATGTGCGCAAATATAAATAGGTAAACAAGTATAAGATACACACTGGGTTTTGAAGACAATATAAAATATTAAGTCTTTTTGCATGACTTATTGAAATAACACATAAATATTGTTAAGACACAGTATCAAAATTAATTTCACCTGTTTTCTTTTACTTTTTCTCTTTTTTTATTTCCTGTAGAGATGGGGGTCTATGTTGCCCAGGCTGGTCCTGAACTCCTGTCCTCACGTGATCCTCTTGCCTTGGCCTCCCAAAACACTGAGATTACAGGTGAGAGCCACTGCAACTGGCATTTAACTTTTTTAATTTAACTACTAGAAAATGTAATTACATACATAGCCTGCATTTGTGGCTCACTTTACTTTTCTAATGGGTAATAGTGTTGTAAATCATTTATCTCAGGGGTCCGTTTGGTGTCAGGATGCTGAGTTCCATCCTCACCCCTGCTACCACTATGCTCTTACAGAAGTCAGGAGTCAGTCATATGCCCAAGAGGACAGAAGTTCTTCATCCACAAAGGCAGTGAGATGGGAGGTAGGAAGCAGAGATTTGCACTAGAGCAGTTTTCAAACTTTCCAAAGATATTTTTTCAACATCCAAGTCACCATGGTCCTCATGTTTGCATATTGCTTGCCAAATAAATTGACCCTACTGTTTATAGTAAAAAATCACTATAATACAATGTTCAAAAGGAAATAATAAATATACAAAAATTCCTGTAAGTCCAGAAGAAAAAGATGAACACACCAAGTGGGTTGGAGGCTCGGATAAAGTCTGAAGAAGCAACAAAAAACCTGAAAACATATTCAACTGCCTTAGTCTAATAAATATACATATCAACCTAACAATGGCAAATAAAATATATCTCAGACTTGCAGAGATTGAAGACTGACCACTCTCAGCGGTTGGTGAAATTACAGAGAAACAGGCACGCTTATCCTGTGGTGGAGGAATGTGATCCAGCATAAACTATCTGGAAGGCAGCCTAGCAGCCTGTATCAAAAGTGTGTTTATAACATTAGACTAAGAATTTTACTTTTAGAATCTTAGGTTAACAAAGGGAATGCAGACAGATACCCATTCACAGAATTTATATTAGCTAAAATGTTAAAAACTAAGCATCAAATATTCAGAATTGGTAAATTAAATTACTTACAAAGCAAATATAGCAAATTTTTAACGACTGAATATAGAAGTAGGTATGCAGGAAATTTTTTCTATACTTTCAACGTTTATCATACAAAGTTGAGGAAATCAGTGATATTTCATATAACATGTGTTAAAGGCAAAGCAGGTTTATCTCTATTGTAGCAGGCTGCAGGACCTGTATTGGCCATCTTCCTTGAGGACCTGCAGCAGAGAGCTGACTCCTGGGACACAGCTGGTGTCCCTCCCTGACCTCACAGCTCACACCTATGTAGTCACTGATGAGCAGGCAGGACATGCACACTTGGCCAGAGACAGGCAATCACCCAGCTCACTAGCACCTGTGCTATCTGTACCCACGCAGGGCTGAGCCAATCAAATTTCTTCTCCTGAAAACGGGACCCAAACTATGGAAACAATGAATCAGTAACCAGCACTGTGCCTGAAAGAGCACAAGGTTAAGGCTGGGACAACAACGTGCAGGATGAACTCACGGGGGAGGTAAGAAAGCCAGCAAGGCACGAAGGGGGCATCTACAGAAGAGCCCCATCTAGGAGAGACACAGAGATCAGACTTGGCTTTCTTACCCCACAGGCCCCAAAACAATTGGCTTCCTGTCCCGAGCACCTGTGACACCTTATTAACTTTTGGATGGCAAGATACCTGGGGACCATGTAAGGGGAGCCCATGATAGAGGTACTTTGAGCTCTTTCCCATTCTTATATGCTTTCAGTTTTAAGGCTTCTAGACTCCTAAATCTCAACCGGTACTGCAGAAGGCTAATGCATACACAGTATGCAAAGCAGCAGGGGAGAAAATAAACTGAATCAACTCTATCATGAATGCCACTTTGAATAAATCTCTAGATATATCTAAGCAATATCTAAGGTTATTTATTGCATAAAAGTTGAAGTAAAACTTCTTACATTTGTGATCTAAGTCTATTATGAAACTTTGCCAAAAAGAACTACTAAATAGTTTTTAGGAAGGGCACATTTAATGTTTAAGCCGACTCATGAGGCAACAGGAGCATCCTAAGGCTTGCTGGGGGTGTGTGTGTCCATGTTATGTCCATAAATTAGCAGGAAATCGCTCGGTACTTCAAAGAAATTTTCTACTTCAGACTTTTTTACAAAAAATGCACATATCATAGCTGGGTGTCAGTGATCCCAGCTACTCGGGAGGCTGAGGCAAGAGAATCACCTAAGCCCAGGAGTTGGAGGTTGCTGTGACGCCATGCCACTCTACTGAGGGCAATAAAGTGAGACTCTGTCTCTACAAAAAAAAAAAAAGCACATATCACCCAAGAAAATTTTTAGTATTAAAAAAAAAATGGAGACTCAGGCCACGTGTCCATGCGCTGCCCTCCCCTAGTTTAGGGGATGCCGGTTTGATGTAAAGCAATATCCTACCAAGCCTTTCACACTGAATGTTAGGAAAAAATAGACAGTCTCTGTTACACACACCCAAACATCTGTCTGCTAGGACTAGGCATGGTGGTTACACAACTGGTGACAAGACAGTTTCTGCCCTAAAGGGAAGGCCCCAGATGCAGAGATTTTCCTGAAGATGGTTCCTGAGCTCAGTCCTGATGGAGTGTGCTTCTTAAAAAGGAAAGTGGGTAGAAGAAGGGCGTGCAAGGCACCAGCACAGAATGGTCTCCTCCAGACAGTTCCCTGTTTCAAACAAGTTCAAGGCCTAAGTGGTAGATGTTCAGAAACAGTGTTACCCAGGGCAAGTGATTCAGAAACAGTGTTACACAAAAGGTAAGCCTGAACAAGGAAAGCCTGAGTACACTGCTCACCTGCAAACTTAGTAAATTCAAGATACCTATTTCTATTCCCCGTCTTAAAAGTTGTCATTACCAGATTTTCCCTCTGTGTTCCTGCAGCCCTGAACCTAAGAGGGTTTTCCCTCCTCCTTTAACTCTCTAAAACCCACTTTCCCCCTTTCAAGCCCACCATTCCAAAGGGACAGAAAGCTAAGTGGCCCTGAGGAAGAGGGACCTTAGGGGACAGGTTAACAGAAAAAAAAAAAAAAAATGAGACTATTTCTAGCAAGTGCTTCTAAAATTAGGAAATCTAGAAACTGATAAAGAGGAAAAGCAGGTTCCTGAAATTGAAATATATAAATTTTGATCTGCTAAAACCCAAGAATGAAACTCAACCAGGTTTTAGCAAATTAATTTACATTCCCCAAGCCCGATTTAAGTGCCTATTCCTTGGAATCACCTATAGGGCTAGGAAAGAGGTAAGAAGAGTGGCAAGAATGAAAGGATGAAAATAGCACTGCCTGTGTGTCTGAAAGAAGCAGAGCTGGGTGTCTGTTGGGGGCTAGGGAAAAGGGAAAGACAGGACTTTCATAACCAGAAAATACAGAAACAAGCTGAAGCCCCAGGTAATTCCTGTGGTCCTTAAAGTTTGTACAACCCCTTAATTCTGTGTCAACCTCCCTCAAAGAATCAGAGGTAAACTGATTGCCAACAGCAGCTCCCTCTTAGGAGACTAAACCACCCACAGCCGGGTAACTACACAATCAAAGTGCTTACGTTTATTGGCTGCACTTGGAACACCACTCCAGGGCATCACCCAAGATTTACAAAACTCCAGCCCTTGACCTTCCATAACTATGGAAGATAAGCATAATTACTGCAATGGGTGCAAAGTGTACTTTTTATATTCCCTCACTATTCAGCTACAGGCACCTATGGGCCCAGAAAGTACAAAGGCACAGTGACTTCCACTGCCCTGTGAGCAAAAGAAAACTGACAACAAGCATCCTGAGACCTTCCTTCAAGAGCCCTAGAGGAAAAACGCTGAGCCCTGGGACTAATCTCCAGACAGGGCCATAAACTAATAGGCTCCAGGGAGGGAGCTGGCAGGCCCACACTTCATGGCATAAAGGGACACAAAGTGCCACCAAAAAGGTGCTTTTAACTGTCAATAGCAAGTATTAAGACACTGACAGATTGCTAACAACATAAAGGTACACCTGAGTGTCCTTCTTTAAATGAAAATAAAAAGTTGTTAAGGTGGGGGGATGGAAGCACAAAGCAGAAGTCAATTTAGACGGCATTTAGGCTGTTAAAGTGATATACCTGGAAAACTGGCTCCATCGTCTCCCCAACCCCCTACTCCGACCCCCGCTAACACCATTTAGGAAAGCCCTGTTTGTTCCTCAGCACCTGTTCCATCTCTGGCGAGGGTACCAGCCTCCGGACGCGCCCTGCAGGGAGATTTAACCCAGCGCTGTCCGGACCCAGCCCTCTGTGTTAGACGCTTCTAAACGACTATGATCTATGGTAAACTGCTTAATCTCAGTTTTTTCCTTTTTGTTTTGTTTTGGGTTTTTTTGAGACAGTTTCACTTTGTCACCCCCCCCCCCTACAGTGCAGTGCTGTCACAGCTCACAGCAACCTCAGAATCTTGGGTTCAAGTGATTCTCTTGCTGCAGCCTCCCGACTAGCTGGGACTACAGGCGCCCGCCACAACGCCAGGTTATTTTTAGAGGCGGGGGTGCAGGTGGTGTTTCACTCTTGCTCAGTTTGGTCTCGAACTCATGCGCTCAGGCGATCCGCCCGTCTCGGTCTCTCAAAGTGCTGGCATTACAGGCGAAAGCCACCGCGCCCGGCCTCAATCTCAGTTTTCTTATTTGGAAATAAAAACACAGTTCTCGCAGGATTACCGCCTGAATTCCTTTCGTTAGTACACAATGCCCAGAGCGCCTCCGTGGACTTTCTGGCACACCCGGCACTACTCAATAGATGCGACAACCGCTCTGCAACCCGGGTTGCGCTGTCAGCTTTTCGAGCCTCCGGGACAGCCAGCACCACGGGAAACAAAACAGCACTCTACAGCGTGATGAAGACTTGCCAAGCCACCGCCGCTGCCCCGGGCGCTCCTCCCAGCCCAGCCAGCTCCGTGCAGGACGCGGCAAGGGCCACGGGGCACTGGGAAGGCGGAAGGCTGGCACGGGCTACGCCGCTCCCACCCGCTCGCAGGGCCGGCGACCTGGGCACCATCCCGAGGGCCTTACGCGCGGGGTAACGCGTCTCCCTGGGCTCCAGTGGCAACAGCGTGGGGCTCGGAGTCCTGTACCTGCCAACGATCGCCACCCCGCCGTGCTCCGGGGACGCCATGGCCGGGTCTGAGTGGGCCCGAGGCGCGCAAGCCAGCGCGGAGACAGGGCGCGGCGGGCTCAGAAGCTCCGCGCTGGGGGGCGGGCCTCGCGCCGGTTGGCCCGGCGCCGCCGGGGGGCGGGGCGAGGCGGCTGTCGGTGGGCGGTGCCGCGGGCAGAGCTCCAGCTGCGGACGCCGGGCGCTAACTCCTTGGGCACGGGTGGCGCGGGAGGACGCCACTAAGCCACTGTTTCATTTTTCAGCTTCTAACCGTGCGCGGTAAGATCGGTGTACACAGAAAGGGACAACACCAGGCTGGCACAAGGCTCGCCCGCGGAAGCCTCGCAGAGAAACCTTCAAGAGAGCTCCCCTTTACTGGCATAAGCTGAGCTTCAGCACAGATCGCTCAGGCCTTCAAGCATGGTGCTGGCTGTGTCTAACCTCCAGTGGGTTTCTAGAGAGAATCCTGCCGCCTTGCTGCACAGCTGAGAGCCAAGGCCCTGCGCTGTGTGACAGCAGAAAAAGAAACCTCCAGATGCACAAATCCGTGGATTCCCGTGCTAACTGCACTTCCTCCTCCTGGTTCATGTATAAGAAAAAGGAAATGCCCTCCTATCCTGACTCTTGGCTATTTCTGGAGCCGGGAACAAACAGGCGGGGAGGAAAGGGCATCACACGTTGTTTGACAAGAGTTTGTGCCCACACAGCACGTGATGAGGCGGAAATAGCACAGCCGTCCAGTTGAAGACGATTAGACAGCGGTCACACTGGAAACGCGGCCAACACTGACCCACTCGGATGATAGACAGAGCTCTGTCTTTGTTTTCCCCAAGTCAGGAACATGGAAAGAAAAATCTCTGAGGGAAGAGTTAGTATGTGAAAGTGTTCTTTTAAACCTATCAATCAACATTTGAAATAGTATGCAATCTCACTTGGAATGAAAAACAACACACAATAAAGATGTCATCTTTCACCCATAAATTTGGCTAAACTATGTAGATTGATAGTATTCCCATATCTGCAACACAGTCTTTCAGACATGCAACTCTTCACACAATCTGAAGGCAGCTCCAGTTGGCCTGTCCTTTTTGGAGTAAATGTTACATGATGTTGTTGGGAGAATACTCAGCGTGGGACCTGAGCATCCCTGTGAGTTCTGGCTGAGTGCACCAGATCCCATGTCTTTCCCGTCCTGATGCTCAACAGTTTCCTTAGCTACACACGCAGGCATCTAACTAGCCCAGCACTCATAGGGTGAGTACCTGGTGACCACTCATTACTGGGACTGTGGGCACTCGGCAACTGGCCTGTTTTCAGCTCCCTATAAAGTCTGTTCTTTGGTTTAAAAAAAAAAAGTGCTGGTACTAACCCACTGCAAATGCAGGGACCATCTGACCTTCCATGGAACCCTATGGGAATTAGGGCTCCACAAACCAGTGTGAATATGCTCAGACTACCTCTAATTCAGAAGTCTCATGTCTTCTATCAGCATTCACCTATGAAACTATGGCAAGCCAACTTAGGTGAAAATGTTTGACCCCTTCACAGTTCTTGCCACACACCAGAATTTTGAAAGGATACTCTTTGGCTTACCAATTCCAATTCTAGAGATCTGTTATATGGAAATAAAAGTGGACATGAAGATGAAGTTATTTATTTCCACATAGTCTTTAATAGAAAGATACTGAACACATGATGAATACATATTAATGAGAAATGGTTTTAAGGATGATGGAACTTTTAGTGAACTGCTTCTGACCATGTTGGAATAAGGATGAAACTTAAACTCCTTCCCTGCATAGCTAGAGCTCCTCCCACCTCCCCATTTAGAGACACAATGGTCTCAGACATTGGCCAAGAGGCAGCCTAGGACTCTGGTCCCTGAGAAAAGGGAAGCAAACTAGTCCCAGACTGGAATCCCAAACGAGAAAGCTCAAATGGAGCCTGGTTTCTCATTGAGTTGGGGAAAAAGGTTGAAGTTCAGAAAATCCAAATGAGAATTTGCAGGGTACCAAAGAGAAGGAGGATGAGAGAGAGAGAGAGAACTAGCTCTAGGGCTCTATAGAAGAGCTCCACAGGTGTTTGGCTAAGCACTGAAATGTGCATAGGAGAGAGGAGCATATCTGAGGACAGAGTAGGTCAAACATTCCCAGCACTTACAAAGGACAGGAAAGATTTCCCACTCCTAACCCCACCACACTAGAAAGACCTCATTATACACAGGGGTATACATAGGGCATCAGGTAGAATCCTCAGAAATTCATTGCCTCAGCATTGGAGCTAAATAAATCCCAGACTAAAGGTCTCTCTGGACCCTGTTGTACAAGAGGTCAATACCAGGGAGGTTCACACCAGATCCAGACCGGCTAGAGAAGGACTTAGGAGCTGAGGACAGATATGCCTTTATTCAGCTCAAGGTGGCTGATGAGCGAGCATGGGAAGTCCACACAAGTGGAAAGTTCTGTACATGTATATATCCAAGGGAACAACAGTGGCAGAGTGCCAAGCACCAGTTATACAATCACGGTACCACTGTGCACAGTTATGGCTATCTAGGAACAACACAGCACCTCTGGTGGAACTGTGGGAGAGGAAGCCCAAACCACTCCATCTTGTCCCACAACCCACCCTAAGAAAGATCAGAATCAAGCCTCAAAAGGACCAACCTTACTCCAAGTACAGTAATTAAACTGTAGCCCAGAATAAAATCCAATAGTATTTAAAGGAATACAAAAATTTTGAAAAAACAAATTTAGGACAATTCTACCTGATTTTAAGATTTACTATAATTGAATCTCCCAATATGATGCTGTTAGGAGATGGGGTGTTTATGAGGTAGACAGGTCATGAGAGTGGAGCCCTCATGAATGGGATTAGTGCCCTTATATAATAGGGACCAGAGAGAGTGCTCTTGGCTTCTTTCCCCCCATGCAAAGATACAAGAATACAGCAGCCTATAACCTTGAAAAGGCCTTAATCCAGCGGTCCTCAACCTTTCTAATGCTGTGGCCCTTTAATACAGTACCTGTGGGTCACAACCCACAGGTTAAGAATCGCTGCCTTAATCAGAACCCTGACTTTCTGTCACTCTGGCCTTGACTTCCAGCTCCCAGAACTATGAGAAATAAATTTCTCTTTGTAGCCACCCACTCTGCAGTACTTCTGTTCCAGCAACCCAAACTGACTTAGCCAAATTAAAGACAACTCAATGGGAAAAGGATGGGCTTTTCAACAAATAGTTCTGGAACAATTTGATATACATACACCATGATAATAATCGCCCTGAGCCCTACTTCTCTTATCACATACAAAAATTCACTCAAAATGCATCAAGACTTAAATGTACAACCTAAAAACTATAAAACATCTAAAAGAAAAAATAGAAAATTTTGTAACCTTGGGTTAGACACAGATTTCTTAGATATAATGCTAAAAGCTTAACATATAAAGGAAAAATTGCTAAATTAAACTTTGTCTAAATTAAGAACTTAGGCTTTTTCAATTTTTTTTGTTTTTTTTTTTTGAGGCAGGGTCTCATTCTGTTGCCTGGGATATAGAGGAGTGCAGTGGTAAGATCATAGCTCATTACAACCTCAAAGGACTTGGCTCAAGTGATGTTCCTGTCTTCCCTCCCACCCCCGAAAATTGCTAGGATTACAGGAATGAGCCAAAAGAAACAATTGTGAAAATGAAAAGACTAGCCACAAACTGGAAAAAATATTTTCAAATTACATATGTGTTATACGACTTGTATAGGAAATATATAAAGAATTCTAAAACTCAATATTTAAAATGGGAAAGCTAAAAAAAAAACACCTTAGAGGTGAAGTAAATAGTATTTATTTATTTGGGGAACAAAGAATTGCAATTCATGTTCACTAAATCAGAGAAGGCCTGAATAGCGTCCCATAGGCAAGCGCAGGAGAAGTTTTGTAACAGAGGATTTCTGTAAAAAGTTGTTTTTGGTGCTCGCTTCGGCGAGCACCAAAACGTATACTAAAATTGGAACGATACAGAGAAGATTAGCATGGCCCCTGCACAAGGATGACATGCAAATTCGTGAAGCGTTCCATATTAAAAAAAAAAAAATGTTGTTTTTGAAGGCAGTTCATTGGCTGGACAGAAATCCTAAATTGCAAACTTGTTCAAAGTGATTAATTAATTAGGGTACTCCCAGCTGAGAGATATGGAAGGTGAAAGGATACGGACTTCAGTTCTTACCCAAGTCTATTGGAACACTCTATGGTTTGACCTTTAGGAGGTTTAAGTGAGATCCTCTTGCAATCTCCCAGACCCACTTTAGGAAGTTTCAGCCTTACTTACCTCATTTTCTTTCACACTCAACAATTTAAAAAAAAAACAAAAAACTCAGACAGAGGCAAAGACTTGAATAAACATTTCTCCAAAGACACAAAATTGGCCAACAAACTGAATGTGGTGGCACACTCTGATAATCCTAGCACTCTGGGAGGTCAAGGCAGGTGGATTGCCTAAGCTTACAGGTTAGAGACCAGCCTGAGCCAGAGTGAGACTTCGCCTCTAAAAGTAGCCAGGCGTTGGGGCAGGCACTTGTAGTCCCAGCTATGAGGAAGGCTGAGATAGGAAAGTTGCTTGAGCCCCAGAGTTTGAGGTTGCTGTGAGCTGTGACACCAGGGCACTCTACCCAGGGTGACAAGTGAGACTCTGTTTAAAAAAAAAAAAAAGGCCAATAAGCGCATGAAAAGATGATTAACAGCATCACTAGTCATTAGGGAAATGCAGATCAAAACTACAATAAGATACCACCTGACACCCATTAGGGTAGCTACCATAAAAAAAAAAAGAAAAGAAACCCAGAAAATAACCTGGAAAAGTGTTAGCGAGGATGTGAGGGAATGGGAAGCCCTATAGCATATGTTGGGAATGTAAAATGGTGCATAGCAGCCACCATGGAAAATAATATGGCATTTCTCAAATATAAATAATACATGTAGAATTACCAGATGATCCAGCAATTTCACTTCTAGCTATAGACCCTAAAAATCGATCCTATAGAGATATTTGTACCCCCATGTTCATGGCAGCATTATTCACAGTAGCTGAAAGGAGAAAGCAACCAATGAGTGGATAAACAAAATGCGGCATGCCCATAGTATGAAATATTTTAAAAAGGAGAAAATTCTTACATGTTCTATGCATAGGAGGAAGCTTGACAATGTTATTCTAAATAAAATAAGCTACATGCCAAAGGAAAAATACTGTTTGATTCCACTTATATGAGAGACACAGAATAGTCAAATTCATAGAGATAGAAAGCAAAATGGTGGTTGCCAGGAGCTGGAGGGAGAGAGGAATGGGGAGGTTGGAAACAGAGTTTCAGTTGTGCAAGAAAAGAGTTCTGGAAATTGTTTCACAACAATAGGAACGTACCTAATAGTACACAACTGTTTGTGCTACACATGCTACTTAATTGTACACTTAAAAATGGTTAAGATAGGCAGTGAGGGAGGGTCTTAGCCGCCCACCACCACTGGAGGAACCCTCTGGGGCCAGAGTAAACATTAATAATGTCTTTCATCTTTGAGTCAATCTACAATGGCTTCAGCAGTGTGCTCCAGTTCCTGGGACTCTACAAAAAATCTGGAAAGCTTGTATTCTTGGGTTTGGACAATACAGGCAAAACCACTCTTCTTCACATGCTCAAAGATGACAGATTGGGCCAACACGTTCCAACACTGCATCCAACATCCAAAGAGCTGACAATTGCTGGAATGACTTTTACAACTTTCGATCTTGGTGGGCATGGATTTGGAAAAGTTATTTCCCAGCAATTAATGGGATTGTCTTCTTGGTGGACTGTGCAGATCATTCTCACCTCATGGAATCCAAAGTTGAGCTTAATGCTTTAATGATTAATGAAACAATATCCAATGTGACAATCCTTATCTTGGGTAACAAAATTGGCAGAACAGATGCAATCAGTGAAGAAAGAAAAATCCTTGAGATTTTTTGGCTTTATGGACAGACCACAGGAAAGGGGAATGTGACCCTGAAGGAGCTGAATGCCTGACCCATGGAAGTGTTCATGTGCAGCGTGCTCAAGAGGCAAGGCCACGGCGAGGGTTTCCGCTGGCTCTCCCAGTATATTGACTGATGTTTGGACACTAAAAATAAAAGAGTTTTACTTCTCTGAACTGATCCTATTCACAGCTTCCTCTTGAACTTTTCTAATAGAACAAGAAAAGCTCTCCAACCAAGTCTGGTGTTGAGAAGCCAAGAGTCTTTGTCAACTCTCTCATTGCCCAGTGGTGACATGTGCTCTTCTCTACACTTTTGGGAGGTAATGCTGCCCCATGTGCTGGTGCAGGCCAGGAGCCTAGGACTTGGAAGCTGGCAGGATTTGCCGGGTAAAACTGTGTGCCATCATGGGGCACCTGAAAAGAAAAACACGTCCCACCACTGTGGTTGATTTCAAAGAAAGTGATTTTATTTTTTAAAGAAAGCATTGTTAATGTAATTGGTATCCCTCTTAACTTTTTAAGTTCATAATTTACTTGGCCCAGAGTTTTCTATTTTTTTTTGACTAATGAATGGCATTTAGATACTTCATAAAATTATGAACAGAGGCATATTGGAGGCCATGACTCAGGCAGATGAGTTAGTAAGTTGAGGAGAGAAGCTCCCCTGAGCTCACCTGTCTCTATGACTACCTTGTAGTAGGTGGCATCACCTTGTGCACAGAGAACTAAAAAAGGGGCAGAACCCTGGCCTTGCAGTAACAGCAGGTTTCCACTGTGGTAAGCTCATCAAAGAATGTGTAGTAGATTGTTCACTCAGGAGGAGTTAATGATAGAGTGGGTTATTGTTATTATTTTACTTATAAAATAATAGATTTCAGGTAGTCTTTGCTTTTAGAAAAAAAATGTTTAAGATGGTAAATTTTACGTATTCTTTACCACAATCTTTTGAATGGCAAGACTTGAACAGACATTTCACTAAAGAAGATATGTGGCTAGCAAGTAAGCATGAAAAGATGCTTAATATGTAATGTCATTAGTCATTAGAACCACAGTGAGATCCTATCCCAGGCCTAACAGAATGGCCAAAATTAAACAAATAAAACTGAGAATTCCCAGTGCTGGTGAGGATGTGGAGAAACTGAGACTCTCCTGAATTGGCACAGGCACTTTGGAAAGCAGTTTGGCAGTTTCTTATAAAATTAAACATACACATATCAGAGGACCCAGAATTCCTATTCTTAAGTATTTACCCAAACAAAATGAAAGCTTAATTCACGCACAAATCTGTATGTAGACATTTATGTTTGCATTGCTTATAATCCAAATAGTGGAAACAGGCAATATCCCATTAGCTGGTAAATAGGAAACCGATCTGTGGTGCATCCACAAAACGGACCAGGAACAGGAACAAACTCAGCAATATACAGGACTGAACCCTGATGTACACAGTGCAGATGAATCCAAATCAGGTATACAAAATGAAAGAAGCAGACTTAAAGGGCTATATACCATGTGATTCCATTTAAATGAAATTCTGTAAATGGAAAACCAGTTGGAAAACCACACAGAGAACAGGAATTGGGGTGTGGGAAGGGGTTAAATACAAAGGAGGGGGAAGAGAGGGGCCAGGGAGGGGCTTGGAGCTGTTCTGTATTTTGACTATGGTGTGTGATTACTGTAAGCATTTGTCAAAACCCCTAGAATTCTAAGTAAATTTAAAAATAAATACATAACCTTTTAAAATTAAATTGTGGGGTGTAGCTGTACAGTTCTTATTGTACCATTAAATGCCAATATCGGGGAAAAAAGAAAGCTCTCAAATCCATAATCAAAACTCCCACCTTATGAAACCAGGAAAAAGAAAAGCAAATGAATCTCAAAGTTATCAGAAGGAGAGTACAAACATCCATGAAATAGAAAACCAAATAACAATAGAGAAAATTGTTAACAGAGAAAAGGAATGAAACCAAAAGCTGGTTCTTTGAAAAGATTGGCAAAACTTGTAAATCCTTAGTCAGACCAGTCAGAGGAGAAAGAGAGGAAGGATACACAGATTGCCAATGTCATTACAGATACTACAGAAAATAAAAGGGTAATAAGAGAAATTGATGAATGATTTTATATCGATAAATAAAAAAATTTATGAAATGGACAAGTTCTTTGAACCCTTGAAGGAAATAAACAACTAAGCCTCACTCACTCATTTCTATACATAAAGGATGTTGAAATTTATAATTTAAAAAGATCTTCCCCCAAGAAAACTCCAGGTCCAGATATCTTCACAAGTCAATTCTCCTAAGTATTTTCAGAATAAATAATCCCAACTGTATGCAAACTCTTCTAGAATATACAAAACAGCAAATATTTTCAACCGATTTTATGAGGCCAGTATTACCCTGATATCAAACCTGACAAAATAAAGGGTGGTGCCTGTGGCTCAAGGAGTAGGGCGCCAGAAGCCCCGGGCAAAAATTGCAAACTGGACAAAATAGAAAATCCTTCATGAACGTGATGCCAATATTCTTTTAAAAAAATAAGTAAATTGAGCCTAGCAATATATATCAAAAGGATAAGACATCATAACTAAGCAGTATTCATCTTAGAAACATAAGGTTATTCCAATCCTTGAAATGTAATTCATGATATAAATAGACTAAAAAAGGCCAGGGGGCACCTGGCTAAGACAGCAGTTTTCTAGAAATAAAGGATTTATTTGGCTTTTAAACAATTAAAAAATAATAAAAATAAAATTAATAGACTAAAAAAGAAAAATTACATGATCATCTCAATAGATACAGGACAAAGACATGACAAAATACATTATCCATGCCTGATTTTAAAAACCTCAAGAAGTAGATTAAAAGGGAACTTCCCAGCCAGGGGTGGTAGTTTACACCTATAATCCCAGAACTCTGAGAGGCTAAGGCAGGAGGATCTTTTAAGGCCAGAAGTTAAAGAGCAAGCTGAGCAACATAGCCAGTATCTACAAAAAAGAAAACACTTAGCTGGGTGCGGTAGTGGGCACCTACAGTCCCAGCTACTCTGGAGGCTGAAGCAAGAGGATTGCTTGAGGCCAGGACTCTGAGGTTGCAGTAAACTGTGATGATGCCATGGCACTCTAGCCTGAGTAACAGAGCAAGATCCTGTCTTAGGGGAAAAAAAAATAAGAGGTACTTTCTCCACTTGATAAAGAGCATCTACAGAAAACCTACAGCTAATATCATTCTTTTCAAAAATTATAAATTTTATTGTATATATTTGAGGTTTACAAGACAATATTATAGAATACATATAAACAGTAAAATGTTCTGGTGAAACAAATTAACATCTGTCATCTCATATAGTTACCTTTTTATGACAAGGCAGCTAAAATCTACTTACTTAACAAAAATCTCTAATACAATATATTTTTAACTATCATCCTCATGATGTACATTATCTCTAGACCTGTGGATCCTGCATATCTGCTTCCTTGTATCATTCCACCTGCATTTCAATATTTCCTTCCCCACCCCAACCCCTAGTAACCACCGTTTTATTCTCTGTCTCTGTGTATTTGTTCTTTTTCTAAGATTCCACATATAAGTGAGATTATGCAATATTTTTCTTTCCATCTCTGGCTTTCTTCACTTAGCATAATGTCCTTTAAGGCCATCCATGTTGTGGCAAATGGCAGAATCTCTTTCTTTTGAAAGTCTGAATAATAATGCATTGTGTGTGTATCCCACATTTTCTTTATCCTGTCTAATATTCTCAATAGTCAAAGACAAGCTGCTTTCCCCCTAACATTATGAATAAGGCAAGAATATTTTTCCTCACTATTTCTATTCAACATTATGTTAGAAGTCCTACTCATGAAATAAAGCAAGAAAAAGAAAAGGCACAATTAGGTAGAAAGAAGTAAAAGTATCTTTATTCACAGGTTGACATGATTGTATACTTAGGAGCTCCCAAGGAATCATCAAAAAGGCTAATGGAATTCATAAATGAGTTTAACACATTTATAGCTACAAGCTCAACACCCCCAAATCAATGGTATTTATACATGATAGCAATGAACAATGAAAGATCAAAGTTTTAAATGTCATTTATAATAACATAGGAAACATTACTTATGAATACATTTAATAAAAGATAGGCACCATCTAACCACAACCTACAAAACTTTACTCAGAGAAATTAGTGTAAATCAATAGAGAGATATAACCATAGTGAATCAAAATACTCAATATTAAGAGTTCAGTTGTCCCCCCAAATAATCTATAGATTCAATGCATTCCCATAGACTTACATTTATAAAAATTTAAAAGTTCTAAAATTAACAGAAATGTAAATGACTTAGAATTTGGAAGACCTCCTCAAATGCTACAGTTATTGTGGTAGTATGGAAGAAGAGAGAATAGATATAAATCCATGCATATTTGTCAATTGATTTCAATAAATATGTCAAAGTAATTCAACAGATAAAATATGGTCTTTTCAAAAGAGGGTGCTAAACAATTGAATATCTGTATGCAAAAAAACTTACTTATACCCTATGCAAAGCTTAACTCAAAATCAATCTTAGACCTACATAAAAGAGCTCACATTATAAAACTTGTAGAAGAAATCATAGAAGCAAATCTTTGTGACCTCTGATTAGGCAAAAGTTTTTCAGATAGAACACAAAAAATACAGATCATAAAAGCAAAAATTAATAAATTGAATCTCAGTAAAACTAAAAACTGGTCTTCAAAGACATTGTTAAGAAAAATAAAAATACCAGCTGCACACTGGGAGAAATTATTGGCACAACACTTGTCTGTTGAGAATATATACAAAAATGTTGCAACTCAGTAAAGAGAAAACCCAACCAAAAAGTGGGCAAAATATTTACAGAGACTGTTCATGAAAGAAGATATATTAATGTTTTAATAAGCAGTGGAAATATGCTTATTAGTTATCACTAAAATACAATTAAGGCTGAGCCTGGGGGCTCATGCCTGTAATCCTAGTACTGTGGGAGGCCAGGAGGGAGTATTACTTGAGCCCAGGAATTTAAGGTTGCAGTGAGCTATGATGCTGCCACTGCACTCTAGACTAAGGTAACCAGACATCCCGCTTTTGGCGGGACAGTCCTGATTTTTAACAATTTGTCCCGCATCCTGTGGCGTTTTTAAAAAGTCCCAATTTTTGAAAAGAATGCATGACAAGCTAGGGAACAGCGGGACAACAGAAAGGGAATATATGGTTTTTGGCTGCTGAAAAGGTTAATGTAACTCCATTTGGGAATGAAGAGGTTAATGTAACTTCATTTGGAAATGAAAAGGTTAATGGGTTAATGTAAACTCCCTACTCCCCACTCCTTTGAGCCACAGACTCTGCCCTATACATAATTTTTTAAAATGTATTATATTTATAAATTGTACTTATGTTGAAATTAAAAATATATATATATATTATAATACTACTTTTGCATTCTATGAAAATTTTTATTGCTCCATATAGACCAAATTTTTAATTAAGAACCATCCTCACCCCACCCCACCCTCGGTCAATGGTGTCCCGCTTTACCAATGTTAAAATCTGATCACCTTAAGCTAGAAGGGCTA
>CAUYQV010146027.1:0-12042 GCA_963574575.1 Galagoides demidoff | reverse complement strand
TTTTTAATCTAATCAGCCAATCTATGCCTCTTCAGTGGGAATTCAAGCTGTTAACATTTATTGAGATAATTGATAAGTGTGGTAGTGTTCTATTCATCTTATTTTGTGAGAGTCCATTGCTTAGTTTTATCTTTTGCATCATTGTGGAAGTTATGTTCTATCCTTTAATTTCTGAGTTCTTACTTTGCTGTTGATCCATTGTGATGATCAGTGTGTAGAACGGGTTGAAGTATTTCCTGTAGAGCTGGTCTTGTGGCAAATTTCCTCAATGTTTGCATATCAGTAAATGATTTGATTTCTCCATGAATTTTAAAGCTTAGCTTAGCAGGACATAGAATTCTGGGCTGGAAATTGTTCTGTTTACGTAAATTAAGGTAGATGACCATTGTCTTCCTGCTTGGAAAGTTTCATTAGAGAAATCTGCAGTTACCCTGATGGATTTGCCCCAGTAGGTCAACTGGCACTTACTCCTGACAGCTTGAAGAATCTTTTCTTTTGTCTTGACTTTGGACAGGTTTATCACAATGTGTCTTAGAGAAGCTTGGTTGGAGATGAGGCAACCTGGGGTCTGAAATCCCTCTGAAAGGAGTGTGTCAGAATCTTTAGTGGTATTTGGGAAATTTTCATTTATAATATTCTCTAGTATGGCTTCCATTCCCTGGGGCATTCTTCTTCTCCTTCTGGGATACCTACAACTCGTATGTTTGAACGCTTCATAAAGTCCCATAATTCTGTCAATGAACATTCTTCTTTCTCTCTCTTCTTTTCTGCCTCTTTAACTATCTGAGATATCTCAAGAGCTCTGTCCTCTACCTCTGAGATTCTTTCTTCTGCATGGTCTAATCTGTTGTTGATACTTTCTATTGCATCTTTAAGTTCCTTAATTGATTGCTTCAGTTCCTTCAGCTCTGCTATATCCTTTTTTCATACCGTTCATCTGATTTGATTCTGTTTTTGGATTTCCTTTTGGTTATTTTACACTTTATCAGTATTTTCCTTCATTGTTTCCATCATTTACTTCATTGCTTTCATCATCTATATTCTAAATTCCCTTTCTATCTTTTCTAACATTTCTTTATGGGTGGAATCCTCTGCAGTAGCTACCTCACGGTCCCTTGGTGGGGTTGCTCTGGACTGATTTTTGATAGTTCAGGATTTTTCTGCTGGTTCTTCCTCATGAGTGATTTATCTGTTTCCTTGCCCTAATTTTCCTTTCACTTCCTCTCACTCTTTAAGTTACCATGCCTCTGGACTAGGGTTTCGATGAGTTCTTTTGGTACAGGACCAGAAGGATGAGAAGATTGAAGAGCAGGAAGAGAAAAAAGAAAGAAAGAAAAGGAGAGAAAAAAGAGAAAGGAGAGGGGATGGTTAAAAGGGAATATTACAAAAAGAAGAGAGTCATAGAAAGGGGGAGACAGGGGCAATATAGGTGTACAGTAGAGTACTTTGACCCAACCTTATAAACCTCCAACCTCTGGGGGTGCCGGGTTGGGTTGTTCTCTTGAGGTAGCAGCTCTTTGCAAGCCTGTTTGGACACAGTAACCCACCTCCACCAAGTAGAGAGGAAAGACCAAAATGCTATAAATCAAACCAAAATAAGCAAACAGAAAACCTTACGGGATAAAATTGAGCAAAAAAACAATAGGGGTAGAAACACTAGCAGAAATGGAGTTCTAAATGTTAAAAAGGCAACAATTGAAAATTATATTTAAACTAAAAAAAAAAAAGAAGAAAGAAAAGAAAAGTCTGTAGGGAAAATGTTGAAATTGAAAAAACAAACAAACAACAACAACAACAAAAAAAAACCCAAACAAACAAAAAACCAAAAACAAACAAACAAAAAAACCCCAAAGCAGTATATATATCTTGCTGAATATTGCCTGGGCAACAGGTGATCTCCTGGGGTATGAGATGTTAATTACAATGCTGATGCAGCTGTATGAGATGGAGACTGAGGCCTCTGCTGATTTCTCAAACCCCACAGGATGGAGAGCCTAAATCTCACCTCAGCCTGCTTAAAAGACACTTTAAACTGCCTATCCGGGCTGAGCAGAAACTTTCCTGGGAAAGCACTTGTTGCTGAGATCACTCCTGAAGTGGCTATCCCCTTACCCAGTGTGCCAAAATTGATCTCACACTATGGCCCTGAGGGGCAAGGCTGTAAGGCATCTCAGTCCCTGCCTTTAGGCTACTCAGTCACTAGATTACTTGCTCCCCGCCCCCATCCTTGCTCTGTGACCCTGAGGGTGGAGCTTGCTGGGGCACAATGGCTCCATGCAGCCCACAGCTCAACGCTATTAGCTCCGTCTGGCTCAGCAGCTCAATCTGGGGCTCTCCATCCTCTGCTCTCTTGCCCAAGTTCTCCCAAGGTAGTTCAACTGAGTGCCAAGTCCAAAAAAAAAAGCCCAAACAGCTCACAGGTAAGGCCTTTCTTGTACTGCTGCTGAATTTACAGCTGCTGGCGGGATTAGACTGAATGAACACACACAAACACTTGCCAGTTTTCCACTGCTTTTGTTCTCCGTATTGGTTCCAGAAGTCCCTCGCTGACTCCCTGTGTCTCCAAAGGGATGTTTCTGGGCAGATCCCATCAGCCAGAGGTGCCTAAAGTCTCCTCTCCCTGGACTTACGGTGCCCAGTTACAAGGAAGCTGTTACTTGGCCGCCATCTTGCTCCTAATCCCGTTTATTGCATTATTTATCGTATATATTATTCTTTTAGTGGTTACTCTAGAAATATTAAAGTATCTCTATTAATTCTTTAAACTTACTTTAAATTAACACTTTTACTGTGTTTCAAATGATGCAAAAATATTTTAATAGTGTTTATTTCAACTTTCCTGTTTATTTTTCATATGTATAACTCTAGTACAAGTCATTCCTATTTTTTTTATTATAGGTTAATATAAAGGTACATACAATTACATTACATTATTTGCATCGGTAAGGTCAAGTTCAAAGTCTGAGTTGTAGCTAAGTCCTTCACCCAGGAAGTGTGCCATATATCCCTACATTGTACCTGATAGATGGGAACTAATCTAGCCCCCTCCCCTCTTCTTAAATTTGATTGTGTTTTTCTCTTGTGTGGACCTGTAGTTGTTGATCTATTAGTTTCAACATAGTATTAGGTACATAAAGTGCTTGCTTTTCCATTCGAGAGAATATTCTCCAGATCCATCCAAGTAAATAAAAAAGATACAAAGTCTCCATCTTTTTATGGCTGAATAGTATTCTGTGGTATACATATGCAACAGTTTATTAATCCATTCAGGAGTTGATGGGGATTTGTTTCCACATCTTTACAATTGTGAATTGAGTTGCTATAAACATTCAAGTGCAAATGTCCTTATGATAATTTTTTTTTCTTCTGGGTAGATATCTAGTAATGGGATTGCAGGATCAATTTGGAGGTCTACTTCAAGTTCTTTGGGGATTCTCCATACTTCTTTCCAAAAGGGCTGTATTAGTTTGCAGTCCCACCAGCAGAGAATAGTGTTCCCTTCTCTCCACACCCACACCAACATCTGTAGCTTTGGGACTTTGTGATGTGGGCTGGTCTCACTGGAGTATAGGTTATAGTATATCTCACAGTGGTTTTGATTTGCATTTCTCTGATGATTATGTTATTGTTATTTTAAACAATCATTAATCTTTTTTATTTACCCACATCTTTACATGTTCTTGTTCACTCTTTCTTCCTCTTCTGTGGATCTGTTTTCCTTCTGCCTTAAGAATTTTGTTATTTTTTATAGTGAGGATTTGCTACTGATTAATTCTCTTGTATTTATTTTAATGAAAATAATTTTTCACCTTTATGTTTTAAAGATTTTTTTCCCATTAGATTCAGAACTTTGGATAAGCAAGTATTTCCCCTTCTTTTGGCAATTTAAAGATCTCATTCCACTCTCTTCTGTCTCCCATAGTTTCTGTCCAGAAATCAGTTGTAATTGTCATTGTTTGTTTTCTTCCCTTTCCCACCCCTAAAAGAAATCTGTCATTTTATCTCTGACTGCTTTTAAGTTTCTTTTTTATCTTTGGGTTTTGGCAGTTTTGCTATGATGTTCCTAAGTATGGTTTTATTTGTATTTATATTGCTTGGGGTATTTGAGCTTCTTGAAGCTGTATACTCATGTCTTTTATCAGACTTGGAAAATTCTTGGTTATTATTTTCTCAAATATTTTATTCTATCCAATTTTTCTCTCTTTTCCTCCTAGAAATCCAGACTTTTTGACTATATCCCACATCTTTCAAAAACTCTATTCTACCTAATTTCAGTTTTCTATTGGCCTGTCTTTTAGTTCACTAATCTTATGTTCTACTATGCCCCATCTTCTCTTAAATACATCCAATGAGTCCCTAATTTCATTTATTATATTTTGCAGTTCTAGACTATTTTATTCTTTTTAAAAAGAGATTCTGATTCTCTGTTGAAATAATCTTTATTCATGTTTATCTTTTCACATGTTTTATAAACTATGTATCACAGTTATTTCGAAGGACTTTTGTTTTGATGCCGGTGTTTGGATCATCTCTTTGCCTGCTTCTATTGATTACCTTATTCTCCTGGTGAACAGTCATGTTTTCCTGATTCTTCCAATATCTGGCAATTTTTTAAAACTTTTTATGTTAGACATTACATATGCTATGTCATGGAGACCCCAGGTCATTATTTTCCTTTCAAGAATGTTGTGAGTTTTGTTTTGGCAGGAAGTTGAAGGATCAGCAGATCATCTTGCTCTTGGGTAGGTCTGTGTCAGTTTTGCCCAGTCCTAGATATTTGCCCAGTCCTAGATATCCCAGAGCTTGATATTACTCCTGAAGCATGTTCCTGACTCCCAGGCTAGGGCATGGCCTTTCAGTGTTATCTGCTGAGTTCCAGAGCATTCACCAAGGCCTCTCCACTTTGGCCTCCAGAATTCTGCCATCTTCTCAGCAGTGTGCGTCTTCTGAAATCTCTTCAGCAATTACCCTCCCAGCTGCTGTCTCTGCAAGGCTTAAGGTCCTATACTATGTCACGGAGCATATGATTCAGCTAGGGACCCAAGGGGCATTTCTAGGACAGTATTTGGATTTCTTCTCCACAGTGGTCTATTACCATTACTTTGTCCCTCAAACCCCAGCTGTCTTAGCTTCCCTCAACTCCAACCTTATTCTTCCACCTGGTGGGACCACCCCTCAGCTTGGGCTCTATTTCTTAAACTGTGGTTTGGAAAATGTTTCAGAGAAGAATCCAGGGATCATGTGGAGTAAGCCTTGTTGTGCTTGCTTTTTCTCATGGATTATTATAGTCCTGCAATGGTCATCTTTCAAGGCTTGCAAAGAATTATTTTTATATATTCTCTCTATATTGTATAGTTCAGGGGTCCTCAAACTTTTTAAACAGGGGGCTAGTTCACTGTCCCTCAGTCCATTGGAGGACCAGACTGTAGGCCCCAGGACGAGTTGGCTGCTAAGCAGGACAGGCAATGGCAGCAAAAACACCCAGCAGGCTGCATAAATGTCCTAGGCAGGCTGCATGTGGCCCGCAGGCCGTAGTTTGAGGACGCCTGGTATAGTTTGTTCAATACCAGGAACTGGGAGATCTGAGGAGGTAATTACTGAGCTGAGACTTTCAAGGTTACAAAAGAGCAGCAAGGAACAGCATTCCAGGCAGAGGGAGAAGCATGTGGCCAGGGCTGGAGGCAAGAAGGAGTGTGGCTTATCAAAAAGCCACAAATTGGCTGGTGAGGCTGGACCACAGCAGACCAGGACAGATGGGGTGTGAGATGAAATTGGAAACATTGCTTTGAGGTAGGCTACAGAAGGCTCTAGGCCCTTGTGATTGATCTGATCTAAATGGGGTGGGAAGCTTTCAGAGGGTTTTGAGCAGAACAGTGTGATCCAACTTATACTGTAAATCAATTGCTGTCTGATGAGAGGAAAGTGGGCCAGACAGAGTCAGGGAGAACAGTCAAGATTTTTGTGATTGTGTAGTCAAGGGATTATACTAGATATAGGAACTCGGGGACAAAAACTGGAGTTGGAATCCATGGGTTTTGTGATGAATAGGTGGCAGAGGATAAAGGGAGTGTACCCTTCCTGTCATCCTGCATCACAACCTGGTCCTATTACTCTTCAACCAAAGCCCCTCTGCTCCCTCTTCATGCACTGGGGATGAAATCCAGGCTCCCTGCAGTGAGCAACGCTCTGGTCGTGAGCTACTTAGCAGCTTCAGCTGCTGCCATTTGCACCCCAGGCTCAGTACCCCATGCTGCAACCTCTGCCCCAATTCTCTACACCCTACTTCTGCCCATGCCTGAACCCCAGCTCTATCCCTCCTGTTGGGGGTATCTCCTCCCTGGCTGGGTTCCACGCAGAGGAGTGTCAGAACTGACTTGAGTACATGTCTGCCCAGCTCTGCCTTCGGTGACACCGTCATGGCAGTCTGCTTGTGATTGGTCGTGGTAGGAACATTTACACCATGGAAATCAGCAAACACAGCACATTGGTCCTGCCTCCCCCAGCCTGGAGAGCAGTTGTACACTCGCCACTGCTTCACTCAGTGGAGCCCCAAGTGCAGTGTCCCCATTAGGCTGTCCTGGCCTCCTGGCTTCCTTTCCCCGGCGGTGCTGAATTACCTATGTTGGTTCCATTCTCCTCACTAGACCAAGCTCCCAGAGGGTGGTGTTCATCACTGTCCGCAGCCTAAGGACAGCATGCAGCCAGAAACCATGCTCTGTCTGCTAGGGAGCAAGTGAGTCACTGGGCAGTCACAGGGCTGCTGCATGGGCAGTCCTGTGTGACTGGCAGGCTGGGCCCACCTGCACTATCATTCTCTTTAGTTCAGGATGCATTGTGGATGCTCTTTTAAAGCTGTGGGACAGACCCCTTGGCATCACACTTCTCAGAAAGTACAAGTTGTTTTGGAGTTTTAAATTTTCTGGAAGCATTCAAAGAACCCATCTGTTCTTGACAGGGCCCAGCCTGTGAATCTCAGGCCCACGCAGTGTGAATTTCTAATAATTAAAACAATACATATCCCATTCTGTTGTCATATTTTTTGTTAACACAGGAGATGCCCAGGCCTTGGTTCTTCCCTCTCTCACTCCCCTCCCTTCTCTCTCCTTCCCAGACAGAATAGTCCAGGACCCTTCCCACCTGCCTGGGGAAGGCTTGATGGGCCTTACATTCCCCCAGGCGGCTGCTTTAAACGAATGTAGTCCACCTGGAGCAGGGGGAGGGCCTTCAAGAGCTGTCTTAGTTTCTGGGTTCCGATGGTCTCTGATGGGACTTCTAGCAGGGTTGGTCTTTCCCCAGGTCCCTTTGATAGTGGTACAAATAGTTGTACCCTGATAGTGGTACAAATCAGGAGCTTAACGCTGTTTGTGCCCTTTGGCCTAGAAGATGCCTCTCTGATGCTCTTAGAGATACAAACAAGGTTTTGTTCATGTATTTATGTGTAGGGTCTTTAGCCTAGGCCAAACTATAGCAGCAAAATGCTGGGATGATCTGAGCATTCAGGGGGCTGCAGACTGCTGTGTGTGCACTGACAACAGTGCTTTCAGCTTTCTTGGTGATACAGAAGGATGCTCTGGCCCTGGTTTTAAGGGACAAAAGCAGGAAACAAGAGATACCTACTGTGTGTTAACTTTTTGATAGAAAAATACATGTCTGTATGTGTATCTGTGTATGTTTCCATGTGTGAATGTAAGTTATCAAAAAATGAGAACTTTCCTAAGACAGCTAACAATTAGTTTCATAATAGTGTTGAGTACATTGGATACTTTTTCTTCCATTCTTGAGATACTTTGCTAAGGAGGGCATTTTCCAGCTCCATCCATGTAAACATGAAGGAGGCAAAGTCTCCATCTTTCTTTGTGAAAACATTACTTATTAAAGGAGAAATCGATGATTTTTGAAAGGCATGTGTTGCCAGTATGTTTCCCATATACCTCAAGGTGCATGTCTGGGTTCGTAATTCTAGGCTGCTGTTTGGGGGCACATTAAATGACTCCATGCTCTGTATTTATGCTATTTGCCTCTTTTCTTTCGCAGATTTAACACTTATTTGTGGTGAAGTCTGTGAAATGTGGCCACTGCTAGTCAGAGAAGGGTTTATATCATTTCCCAACATTAATGATAGCAGTGTGCCAGGGCTCGGCACACACACTCATGGGAAGGCCTTGGTGAATGTTCTAAGCTCGTGTGCTGGGCTCAAGTTCATTGCTTTCTTGACAGCTCCCACTTTGAAAGATGCCGATCTCCTAGAGCATAAAGGTCTGGCTGTGTGAAGCTAGACTGACCAGCTCCAAAACTACTAGCTGTTTGATCTTTAGCATTTTACCTAACTTCACTGTGCCTTAGTTTTTTCATTTTCAAAATAGGGCTAATAAGTTTCTTGTAATGATTGGTCATATTCATTAAAATAAAATGCCGGGTATGGTACCTGTAAGTAATGTGAAATCAATTAAGTATTAACCATTTACATAAGAATGAGGAGGCAACTAGTTTTTAACATATTAACAAGTCATTATTATTATAACTTAGTGACAATTATATTCCTACTATAATACCAAGTGCTATGGATACAGAAATAAACAAAAGAGAAAAAGTCCCTGCTATCCTGGAGCCTACATTCTAGACTTGGGCCTCTGCAAGGCATCTAGGCTTACAATGAGCTTTTGTTTTGACATTTGTACTCCCAAACTCACACCCCTAGCAGATCCCAAAATCACAGAGATGCCTTCCTACCTACGTGAATTTGTATGAGGATGCCAACTTTCTCTTACTTTTGCACAGTTGTAGAAGGGCCTACTTATCTATCACAACGAGGTCCAACGAAATACAAAGGAAGGAAGACAAGGGAGAACCAGGGCTAGAGGGAGGAAATTGACTCATAATGACCATCAGAAAAGGGAAAACACCCGAGCCAAACAGAACTACCTTATCAAAATAGGTCACATTCTATTTAACACTTTAGGGGAATTGAAAGACAAAGTGATGAACAAGAATGCAGAGGCTATCCAAGGGAGTCAAAGTGTGAATAGATGAGTTAGGATTTAGCAGCATCATTCTTGCAGACATGTGGACCAAACAAAACACTGCAGGAGTGCATAGAAAGGAATTTCTCTTTTTAAGTGGGGAAGGGAGATGGACATAACATATAAAGTGACATGTGAAAAGAATTGGAACAGATCAGGGAATTTCAGATAAAGGTAATAACGTTTTGCAAAATAGTATACTGCAAATGGCAGCTGTGTTTTAAAATGACCAGAATTTTAGTTAACTTCCACCCTAACTTTTACTGAGCACCTGAAACCACACAACTCTACCTGTTTACAGCTTCATTGAAGGGGTATTAGACAGATTTGGTTGAAGCGTAGGAGGATGCAACAGAGAACAGACACCTGAGTCTAGAGATTTAAGTTAGATCCAAATTGTGAAGTATGCTGTTCATGCCACACTTCAGAGTGTGGACCTTGTCTTCCTTGTAACAAGACATCATAGAAGGTACATTAGCAGGGAAGAAAAGATATTAGAGCTCACTATAAAGCTAGAGCAACCTGCAGAGATGAGTTCTCACTTAAGACAGTGGTACTAGAAGTAAGAAAGAAAGACTAAAGATAAATTGGCAAGGATAGGTGGTAGGTTCTGTTTTACACATTCAACCAATATTCATTGAGCAATTACTTTTCGTTTTATTTCATTTTTTACTTTTTGTCACTCTTTCCCCCCTTATAGCTATAATTCATAACGGCCTTTGAATAATTAAGTGGTAAAACATGACACATGAATTCAATTGAAAATAAAACATTGCTTTTTATAATAGCAATGAATGATTTTTGAAAATCTTGTGCTCTTACTATATTAGTTACACTTTCACTACATTTCTTAGTTTTTGGAAATTTAGCTGAATAAGGCACATAAATCCCACCCTTATGTAGCTTATATTTTAGTGATCAAAAAACAGAGAAGACATCTAACATCTCTTATATGATAAGTGCTCAATCATATCATTGCAAGAATTAATAGATGGTTTGAGTTAATTCAAAGAAAGAATGACTTCAAGTTAGAAGATTGGCTAAACATTAAAATCATTAAGCCAGATAAAATGTATTGGAAGTACATTTATTATTACTGGAAAACTAGATAATGTTCTGTACCTTCTATTTGGGTTAACCTTTTACTAAGAAAAACAAAGTGTTTTTATATGTTTCAAGAGAGAGGAAGAGGAAGTGCATGAGGGTAGAGATGAATTAAGAATTTAGGAATCACACTGAAATGTTACTGCCAAATAAAGGACCTGAAGTATTCTCTAGTGATTCCAGATGGGGAGGAAAGTCATTGTGTAAAAAGAAAAGTTTTCCCAAAGGAAAGAAGACTTAAGTGGTACTTGAGATCGGATAATTTGAGAAGAAACAGGTGGGAAGGATGTGTACCAGATAGAGGAACAACATGATCAGAATACGTGAAGGTGAGGGATAGACAGGTGCATTCTTGGAGAAAGGAAAGGAAACATCTCGGGTAGGAGGGGAAGATGATACGAGAGAGACGTGTGGACCAATGGAGTGGGAGGCAAATCATAAAGGTGAGGTTGATAACAAGATTTTTTTTTCCCCACCAAAAACCTCTCTACTATCTTTCATTCCCTTGAGTCTTAGTGAAACTAAAATCATTGCAAAATGTATACAAAATTCTGTTGTGTTTCAGCTGCTGCCTTACTCTGCTGGGGCAACCACCTCACCGTAAACAACGAAAATGTGAAAATGTCTCATGATCCGACTTCCAGGTAATATACTAGACTACAGAATATTCAGTTTTCCTTTTAATTCCAAAGAAACAATGGGTACATTTGTAGAGGAAGTTCACTTCAATAAATATTTAGGGAATACTTAATATCTATCACCTATTTATCTGAATTTCAAAACATTCAAATTTAACTGGATATTCTATAGAATATCTATATAAGACTCTATTATAGAAGACTCTTATAGAATAGAGTCTAATATATTAGACTATAGGATATATATAGGCTAGAGTCTAATTTCTTTCATAGTTCTAGAAGGAGTTAAGGTATTTAGAAAAATATATATATTTTTTTCTTTATAGGAGTTACACCTTTGTTAAGTTGCATAGACAAGGGGAAAAAAAATAAAACAAAGGAGAAAAGAACAACCCACCCATTTCAATGCAAAGCGATTTAAAACAACTCTAAGCAACCGCCAATACATCTTACTCCTTATAGGCTAAATGCATGAAAGGGTTACACTTCAAACCTCCCTGCAGCCTTTTGTCCTTGGGCTCCTATTTACTTTAATGGAAATCACTTTTCCAAGGCACCACACAGAGATGTGAAACGTTGGGTTAAAGGTCACCCTGCAACTCCAAGAATAATAAATTTGCAATTTGTACTTTTCTGACCTCTAGAAATATTTTTTGGTGTTTGAGGCCAAAGAAAACAAAGCAGTGCTTTGAAAGGACTGGGGAGCTATCAATTGATCAATTTAAGTGGGATTATCTGATAATTGGGTAAATACATTGTTATTGATGTGCAGAAGAAAGAAGATGTGCCAAGAAAACATTAACGCCGAGGCCTAGATTTATTTGCTAATCCTTGAAGAAGGCAGTTTACGGAGGACATGAGTAATTGCTCCGCTAACAGATTTATTCTTTATTTAGACCCCATTTAGGGCTTAAATCCTCCCCTCTCTTTCCAGCAGTTCAAAATCTGGCCTGAGTCCTGCTGCCCACAGTGGTAGGCTTCGGAGCACTCCTAGTCATGTTCAGACTCCTCTTTGGTTTTACATGCACTGATGTAACTACAGACCAGTGTCTAGCCAGATGTGCTTTACAGGAATGAACTTTCAAGAATTTTCCATTTGATTGGGCTACCTGGAGAGAATTGCCTCTTCTCTGCAGCCATTTTTATTTTTTAGAAGAGCCCTAAGAACACCATGATTTAGAGGGAAGATCTCTAAAACTAGACTCTAGGAAACCAAGTTTCTAGTCTGGACTCTGTCCCTAAATATTATTGTGACCTTGATTAATCAGATTACATTGTCT